>PVJH01030873.1:0-24340 GCA_004026705.1 Nesogale talazaci
CTTATGGTACCCAAAATACCATAAGACTCATCATATTCTGTATTCTTACATTGTTGAATAGTACTTTGGATAACCTTCCAATGAAATAATATTATTTACAGTCATGTAAATCATTTAAAAGAATCATGTACAAAAAATCACTCACAATCAATGTAGGCCTTGTCAAAACATCTAATTAGCTAGGTCATTCCTCGCTGATAATCTTTGGGGAATAGTCAAGGAGACTAAATATCTCCTACATGGCCCAGACTCAGCTGTCAAAATAAAACTCTCTGAATATGAAAGAAAAGGTCATTTTGAACATCTGATAACTTTTTATAATTTATTCCATGTAATTAATTGTTTCTATTTAATAACCATAACCTCTCATAATCTTTGGAAATTTTAACACTGACCTACAAAATTCGGACCTAGATGCCTCTAAACCAGTGCTAATCTGTCTTTTTGTAATATATACATATTTATATACATCTTTATTAAGAATATAGAAATATTCATAAAAATAAAACCCCTCAAAATTGTTCATATTATGTTGATTAAGTCTTGTAAAAGATACCTAATAAACTAGCTTAGTGAAAGCAGAAGAATGCCATTGTTTATAACTAATTGTTCATTTAGAGGGTAATAAAATAGCTTGAATTCTATGAAAAATAGAACAACTCTTCATACTAAAATTTTATTGTAAGCATGGTTTCATTTTGGAAAGTGTGCACTAAGGTCTTTATTTACTAATTAGGATAGTCAATTATATTAGAGGGGATTTATTATTCTCTTTCACAGTCTGATAGCAAGGATCTGATAATCTAGCATGGGAAATGATAGACATATTATATACCTACATATATATCCTTTTATCTTTTAAAAATAATAAATTATTATAAACATTATTGTAATTATTGAAAATATAGGAATCAGAATCTGACACATTGAATAAGAAAAAGAGAACCGAGTGATATCCTGCTACCCAGAATGCCAACCGCTGCCTTATAGTTGACTGGGACTCAGAGTAACCAGATAGGACAGAGTGAAACTGCCCCCACGCGCTTTCCAGGGCTGAAATCATCAGGCCCACCTTTCTCAACAGCCACACCTTTCTCAGAGGAACAGACAGTTGGTCGTGGGTTTTTCAAATGCCAACCTTTCAATTCTAACCACATGCTTAAACACTGTGTCACTAGAACTCCCCCCATTACTATGCAGTGATAACTGTAATTTACATTGTACCTGTGCTTTTTCAGTTTATCTTCTGTGTGTACTTTTCCAAAAATGATCACCCAGTGTATTCTGTCTATATGTCTTTTACTTATATGCCATGAATATGATGAACATGTACAATCATTACACATTCTTCAACTCAATTCGAACATCACTGCCATTGAGTTGATTACAAGGCATAATAATAACCTTATAGGACAGAATAGAACTGCCCCCATGGGTTTCCGAGTCTGTAACTTTTTAATGGGAGTAGAAGCTACTCCCGTGGTGCAGCTGGTGGTTTTGAATGCCTGCCCTTGTGGTTACATAGTAAGAGAATCCCCTACTACATAATTTTTAATGTCTGAAGACATTAAATTTTATTCATCAGTTTACTGTGAATAAATCTTTAGGCTGCTCCCATTTTTATATTAATGTGAGCAATAAGACAATAAATATGCTTCTACATATCCTTTTTCCTCTATCACTATTTCTTCATTATAAGTGAAAAGATTACATTGTATATTGCTATCATTTTGCCACTTGAAAACAGTTGCGGAACACCTATGTAGTATAAAGAATTAAAATAGCACTCAGGGTTGGATCTGGGGACCACAGTTTTGGGGGACAACCAGGTTAATTGGTGTCACAAAGGCATGAGTTATGAAGACTTTGTTCTATATCCTAATTTGGTGAGGAGCAACTTGGGTATGAGTGGACTTTGGGTAAAAGAGGGTGACACAGACACATGTCACTAGTTCCTGGCAGCAAAGCAGCCATAAGCTAAAGCCCTGAATTTCTGAAGAAAGGGTAGCTGAGGGGTCTGAACATACTTACGGGGAAACCAAGCAGTAAAATACCCAAGCAATCATGGCAAATCCTTTGCTTTCAGAAACGAACCCATAACTCTGGACAAGCACCCAACATCGTCTCCCAGGAGGCAGAGCTGATGAGAGAGAATTTGGCAAACCCTGCGGTGGCAGTTACATTATCTCCTGTCAACGTGCAAAGGGGTGAAGTCTAGCTGGTTGCAGCTTGATGGCCTCATTTGGGAGGCACAGACATAAACAACTCACTAGAGGCCAGATACACGCTGACTCCCTGCAAGACATTTCTGTTGACAAGCCCATCATGGAGCTACACTGATAGAGCCAGAGCCCTGGAGCTGGAGACGCACATCAGTGCTGAGATGCTTCTGCCACCACTGTGTCCACAAGACTTTCCACCCACTGTCCTGTGGTTGTCCTACATTCACCATCATTGCATTGATGCATGAGTCTAAAGAGGAATTTGTGGACTAGTATTGACATGTGGGGTAATACCAGACTTATCTGGACGGGGAAGGGACGTTTAAAGTAAAATTGCTCTTTGATAAAAGGTTCTCTCTTACATACATGAATTTGTTTTTCTAATCAACCCAGACTAGCACATTAACCATTACTCCCCATGCCTTCCAGAGGAACAGAGCAATGACTAAGCCGTTCCCCACACAATCTGTGGCTGGTGGTGTCCCTCCATTGGAATATACAGGGCAGCCAGGACCACCTGACAAAGGGTTGGGTCAGGCATGGGAAAAACAGCAAAACTACTACACAGTGTGAGAGATACAGCAACACTACAAAGAGGGATGGAAACATCTTGGGTTCTGAACAGATGGCTCCCTAGTGCCTAAACAACGGAGGACTCCTGATAGCAGAGGCAGGGAAAACACAGGTGACTCCAGTACCTGGCAGAGGCTGTACCACCCGCATGACCACATGACTCCAGTTATCTTGCTCAGACCAGACTCCGGGATTGTCCTGAAATAAACAAACAAACAAAAAGGGGGAAAAAGCCCAACAAAAACAGGCTAGGTTGTTGTTTGTTTTCAATAATTTAATTTTTTATTGTTTTGAAAAGATACCTAACAAAGGATATACCCATTCAATGATTTCTACAGATGCAGTTCAGGGACATCAGCAACATTCCTCAGGAATGTTATATATATATATATATTATATTTATATATTAATATTTAATATATATTAAATTATATATATAATTTCAGAGGTTTACCAAGCCTCAATGGCTCCAGTAATCTTGGTGTCTACAATGCTTTGAAACCTATTCTGTGTTTCCACATTTTAATCAGGATTCTTCTATAGCACCTTTGATAAAAATTTTCAGCTATCATAGCTGAATGCTATCCAGTTTTGGTGATCTCATGGCAAAAAAAGGAGGGTCATTAACCATATATGCAGTTTCCTCCTTTTTTAATAGAAACTGATTCTTGTCCCTTGCATGACTAGAAGATTCACAACTTCTGGCATGCCGTGTCTATATTTCCCACACTCCCTTAAGAAATAGAACCCTGCACTTCCTTGTCAACCTCTGTTGTGTGACCAGTTCACGAAATTGTGTCTAATAGGATGTAAGCAGAAATAACATATGCAAATTCATATGCCCTTGAAATGGAAACTTTATTTTCTTAGTCTACTGCTATTGTCTGTCTGGAACTTGAACTAAGTAGCACATCATTTCAGATAAAGCATGAAGCTGATCTTTCAGGGCTTCTGGAACCACTCCCTCGTCCTGCACCATCCCCACAATTGTTGTTTTGAGCCCATGGTGGCAGTCACTGTGTCAGTCAATCTTGTCAAGGACATTCCTCTTTTTCTCTTCGCCTCTACTTTACCAAGCATGATGTTCTTTTCCAGGCACCAGTCTCTTCTGTTAATATGTCCAAAACAGATGACGGGAAGGCTTGTCATCCCTGCTTCTAATGAGTAGTCTGGCTGTACTTTTCCAATACAGACTTGTTTGTTCTTTTGCCAATCCATTGTAGTTTAATTATTCTTCACCGACACCATAATTCAAATGCATTAATGGTTCTTCCATCTTTGTTATTCAAAGTCCAACTTTTACAAGCATATGAGACAATTAAAAATACAATGTCTTGGATCAGGTGGACCTTAGCCCTCAAAGTAACATTCTAGCTTTTCAACACTTTAAAGAGACCTTGTGCAGTCAATTTACCTAATGTAATGAATCATTTGATCTCTTCACTGAGGCTTCTGTGAGAATTTATTGTGGATACAAGCAAGACAAAATTCTTGACAGTTCAATCTTTTCTCCATTTATCATGGTGTAACCTATTGGGCCAGTTGAGAGGTTTTTGCTCTTTTTTACGGTGAGTTATAATTCATATTAAAAGCTGCAATATTTGATCTTCATCATCAAGTGCTTCAAGTCCTCCTTCCTTTCAGCAAAGCTGTGTTGTCTGCTTATCACAGGTTGTAAAATATCCCTTTCTCCCACCCTAATGCTACATTTTTCTTCATATGCTCCAGCTTCTCTGATTACCTTCTTAGCATACAGATTGAATAAGTATAAAAGAAGAATATTTTATCTATAAAGGGGAATCCATAATAATAACCTTTGATTTTTCAGCCAAACGAAACCAAACCAAAACATGCAAATAAGGTGGCAATGGGATGACATAAAGGAACATCTGAAAGAAATAAAAATTGCAAACCAACAATCTTATATCCAGGAAAATTAGCCCTCAAATATGAAGGAGAAATATAATCACTTTCAAGTCAGGGGGAAATTAAAAGAACTCTTGAAAATAAGATCAACATTACAAAAAGTACTAAACGATGTCTTAGAGGTAAAGAATCAATGACAACACCAGAAATCAACCTGAGATCAACATACATGACACTATCACACATAAATCAACTCACTTTAAATACTACTAACAATGAAACAAGTGTACAAGATGGAAAAGATGGAGCCAGAGGTATCATTCTGCAGAGGTGACCATTACAAAGAAAATGGGAAACATGTAGACACCAAATATTCAAATGAAGAAAAAGGACAAGTCATTTGCAAGATGGAATAGACTGCCTGAAATCACATTACAGACATTGATAACAAATTGAAAATAATAATAATCAAAACACAAAAACATGGAAATTAAAAAAAAGTGCTGCAGAGGGTACAGAGATTGAAATGCTCATGCCCTGCTAGAGGGACTGTAAAACAATACAAACCCAGTAGAGAGAGGTATGATGCTACTGATACGCTAAAGATGGAACAGAGTTAGCATAAACAGATAGCATACACATGCTCAATGCAGCACTAGTCACAATAGCAAAAAGATTAAACGACCTAAATGTCCATCAGTGGAAGAACGGATGATTAACTGCAGTACACACTGCTGAAGATCAATGGTGAAATTGTGAAATACCTCATGGCATTCAGATTGAATAAGTATGGTGAACGTATACATTCCTGATACACATCTTTCCTGATTTTTGGGGGGGAGGCATCACTGCCCTCTGTGGAGCTACCCAGCCTTGCTCCTGGAGAGCCGCTGCTGGATTTGAACCACCAAGCCCGTGGGTTGGAGTCCCGCACTCAACCACTATGCCACCCTGGTTTAGCCCCCTTTCCTGATTTTAAACTATGCAAAATCCCCTTGTCATGTTGCCACAAGTGCCTCTTGACCAATTTATAGATTCTGCATGGGGATAATTACATGTCCTAGAATTCCCATTCTTCTCAAAGCTATATCCACACAGCCCAATCCCTTAACACAGTCAAAAAAACCAAAATGAAATATCTTTTTGGTATCCTCTGCTTTCAGCCAAGATCTGACATCAGCAATGATAATCCTTGTTCCATGTCCTCTTCTGAATTCAGTCTGAATTCCTGGAAGTTCCCTGTTAAGGTACTGCTGCATCCGTCATCGGATTATTTTCAGCAAAATTTTACTTACATGTGATATTAATGATTGTGCTGGATAATGTTTTGCCCAAGTTGAAGATGTATAAAAGATGGGTAGGGGTGCTATCCAACTTGTCAATCAGGTCACACAGTTTTATGGTATCTCTTGGTGGGCATGGCCTTCTCATAAAAAGAGCCCAGGGCCCTCCCTCTCTTTCCACTCTAGCCTTCCTGCTTGCTGACCCTGAGAGCTGTCCGAGAGCCCTGCCATGTCTCCACGAACCTGGGATCCATGTGACTGTGCACCCACTGGCCTGTGATCTTCCCGCATCTGCATCACTGCATGTGGCTGCGTGAGTCAAAAGAGGAACTTAGGGACCAGTTTGGACTTAGGAACTTGAGTTGTACTGGACTAGGATGTTTTCTTGATCTATAATTACTTCTCGATATAAAGCTTTTTCTTACACATATATGAGTGTCACTGGATTTGTTTCTCTAGTTAAGCAGGCCTAGCACAATGATATTATTCTATAGCATATTGAGCATTTTGTCAGGCCACCTGACTTTGAAATGGGTACAAATATGGCTCTCTTCCTGTCAGTTAGCCAGCTCATTGTCTGCTAAATTTCTTGACATAGATGAGTGAGTGTTTCCAGGGCATCATCGGCTTTTGGAAGTTTTTCAGTTGGTATTCTATCAATTTCATCAATTCTTGGAGCCTTGCTTTTGGCTAATGCCTTCTGTGCAGCTTGGAATTCTTTGTTTAATACCATTGGTTCTTGACCATATGCTACTTCTTGAAGTGGTTAAATGTCAATTAACTGTTTGTTTTTTTCTGCACAGTGTCTGTATTCTTTGCATCTGTTTCTGATGCTCATGGCATCATTCAATATTTTGCCTATAGACTCTTTCACGATTACAATATTAGGCTTGATTTTTTCCTTAGTTCTTTTTAGATATGCTGAGCATGTTCTTTCTTTTTTTATTTTCTAACTCTAGGTCCTTGCACTTCATTTTAATCTTTTACTCTTTTTCAACTTCCCTTCAAACATTTCTATTCAGTTCTTTCATTCTTTCTCCATTTGCTTTAGCTACACTATGATTACAAACAATTTTCAGTCTTTTATCATTAGCATTCAGTGCATCAAATATATTCTTGAGACGTTCTCAAAATTCTGGTGAGGTATACTCAAGGCCTTATTTTGACCTTTTTTTACTTGTTTACATGTGGACTTACTTTATTTTTTTTCAGCTTCAACCAGAATTTACAGATGAGCAATTTGATAGTCTAATCCACAGTCAGCCCTTAGCCTCATTTTAGCTGACGACACTGAGTTTCTCTATTTTCTTTTCCACAGATATAATTTGAAGTCTGTGGATTCCATGTGGAGAAATCCAAGTGTGGAGTCGCTTATTGTTCAAAAAGGCTATTTGCAGTGAAGAAATCATTAGTTTTCCAAAATTCTATTGTGCTATCTCCAGTTTTTTTTTTTTTACCACCAACACTGTATTTTCCAACTACCTTTCCTTCCTCTATGTTTCCAATTTTTGCATTCTACTCACCAGTAATTACCAATACATTTTAATCACATGTTTGATCAATTTCAGACTAAAGAAAATCAAATTCTTCAATTTGTTTATCACTAGCTTTAGTGGTTGGTGTATAAATTGAATACTAACTGGATTTCCTTGTATGTGGATAGATACTAGCCTATCACACCATTGTGCTTCAATATAGATCTTGAAATGTCTTTATTGATTATCAATGAACCTCTATTCCTCTTGAATCTGTCATTCCAGAGATAGGAATTCATATGCTTTTATGATTAAAAATGGCCAATAACAGTCCATTTCAACTCAGCAATATCTAAGAAATTCATCTTTATGCATTCTCATTGTTGGGTCTCAGGGATTTATCTATCTTGGATTCCCTGTGTTGCAGGTCCTTATCTTTAGCAGTGTGCATATTTTTCTCTAATCCAATTTTTAAGGTAGAGTTGAGGTCTTGACAGTGTGGGGCAGGGGTGCGGGGGGCCTTAAAGAACTAAAGGAAAGCTGTGTGTTTCTTTGGTGCTATATGAACCTTGACTGGGTCATCTCTTTTTTGTGACCCTTCTGTGAAGGGATGTTCAAGTGTCTGCAGATGGGCTTTGGGTCTTCACTCCTCATCCCCACCCCCACCTCATTCACATTGCTATGGCTTTCTTCTGGGTCTTAGATGCCTGATATCTGATCGTATCAACACCACGTGATCACACAGGCTGACAGACTTCTTCCATGTGGGCCTTGTTGTTTCTCAGCTAGATGGCCACTTATTTATCTTCAAGCCTTTAAGACCCCAGATGCCATATCTTTTGATAGCTGGGCACCATCAGCTTTCTTCACCACATTTATTTATGCATGCACTTTGTCTTTAGTGATTGTAATGGGAAGGTGAGCATCGTGAAATGCCAGTTTAATAGAACAAAGTGTTCTTGCATTGAGGAAGTACTTCAGTGGAGGCCCAACATCTATCTGCTATCTTAATACTAACTGTACACACATAGATCTATTTCCCCATCATCATATATAAATATATTTACATATATACATGTCTGTATTTAAACCTCTATAGATGACCTTTTCCTCCTGGTTCTTCCTCTATTTCCTTTAACTTTCCTCTTTTCTCACCATCATGTTTGGTCTTCGTCTGGGTTTAGTAATGCCTCCCTGTTACATTGACCTTGATTAAGCCCCACTAGGCATCCTATATCCATAGCCTTTTGCAAACAGGTTCTTTAAGCTCTAATACAATTTAAGGTCTGATACAGTTTCCTTTGTATTTGGGTTTTATTATTTACAATCCTTGGATCACACAAGCTGGTGTGCTTTTTCCATATGGACTTAATCCACACCTCTCTTAGATGGTTCCTTTTTTAAAAACAAGCCTTTAAGACCCCAGGCATTCTTCTTTCTGAAGCTAGGCATCATCTGGTTCCTTCACCACAGTTTACTATAGAACCTACATTTTTATCATCAAGCAGAGCCATGTCATAAGAACTAATTGTTCTTAGACTGGGGTTAAGTTAAGTGTAAGCACCAAATCCATTCGTATATCTCTGATTTATATATGTCTCTCATTTAGAAGTATCATTATAATTTTATGATGGAGAATATTTAAATCATCCCCAAAATATAAAGTCATTGTAAGATGTATAAATAAAGGGGATGGTACAAATAAGTACAAATAAGATAAGATGTACAAATAAAGGGGGTGATTCATGGGCTCTGGGGAGTTTTCTACCTCATTGTCTGGGGGACTAGATTAGGATTATATTAGATTAGATTAGATTAATATATTAGATTATATGACCTGAGAGAAACCTGCTATCCATCAGAGTAACTACAAGTCCGCAAAGTAAGAGGTTTGGATGGTTGGGTTGCCTTGGGGACTGGGAGATAATCAATCTTTCTGGGAGGATCAAAACTCACAGAAGCAGCTCATGTCACAGAGTAAAGAGGAGTCTGTCAGAGGTGTTGCTGCACTCCCACTTCAAGAAATGTGCGTCTCCTTAGTTTTTAAGTTGAACTTCTCACTACCAGGAAATGGAGGGTATTCCTACTAGCGGAGACTGTCTGGTGGTTGTTGCTAAAGAGATCTTCCTGGGCTTGTTATTTGGCCACCATTTTTGTTTGTAATACGTCCCCTTTTATTTTTCTATATAAATGTGTTGATGATCTTGTACAATTATGAAATCAATTGCCATCTGAAGCTAGGTGTAAATATTAGCTTGTATAAAAGTATAACATCCGGGGCTTATTGTTTCCACACAAGATTTTTTTCACATGCATTTAAAAGTATTTCCTCATATTCTTTCTATTTTGCATAGAGTGATTTCTATTTCTAAGTGTTCAATATATCCAAACCAAGCACATTCACTTTCCTGGAGCCAACTTTGTCTCATAGCAATCTTATAAAACAGAATAGCATGGCCCTTGATTCCCAAGACTGTACTCTTTAAGGAAGCAGACTGCCACATCTTCCTCTGAGAAACAATTGATGGGTTCAAACTCTTGACCTTTTGGTCAGAAGCCAAGCACTTTAACCACTCTGCCACCAGGACTCTTTTAAAATATGTAGGACATGGTAAGAACTGTTTTTTGCTAATAAATACATGATAGATATTTTTAAGATCTATGAGAGTTCCCCCTTCCACACATTTTTGACATCTAGCCTTTCTAAAAGCATAGCATATTTAAAAGTGTAATTACAATCTTCTATTCCCATAAAATTTATTATGTTGATGATGTGTTTTATTGAACTGAATGGAATCAGTGCATCAGTGCATAGTACGATGGTCTAGCAGTTAAGTACTAGGCTGTGATCTGCATGGTTGGTAGGTCAAAACCTTCAGCAGCTCCTTGGGACAAAGAGTTTTGTCTTGGGCTCTCTACTCCTGTCAACAGTTACAGTCTCAGAAACCCACGGGGGCTACTACAAGTCAGCACTGTCCCGTTGGCAGTGAGTTTGGAGTTTGGGATGCATACTCTACAGATGGATAGTGGCACGGTATAGTGTTATGAAGTTTAATGAAGGCTTCCAGTTAGGGGTTATGGATAGGAGTGGAGTTAAATCTGTCAATTAAATTGCATCCTGATCACACCCTCTTGATATTCTGAGTTTTTGTATAAGAGCAAGGAAAGCAGAAGTGATTTCGCTCTCTGCCACTTCACTTTCCCCCTTGCTGGGACTTCACTGAGACTTTGTGTTGGTTTGAGGGTGTGGCGCCATGTGGGTGACCTCAACTTGAGAGCTGTCACAGCCTGCCATGTTTCCACCAACCTTTGGACCCCCATGTTTCCACCAACCTTTGGACCCATGCAACTCTGCAGCCATCAACCTTTGGTCTTCTGCTTCCTGGTTCACCATTCTGCATCACCAATGCGTGGCTGTGTGAGTCTGAAAATGAACTTACAGACTCATGTCAAACTTAAGGACTGGGATAAGATGCCTTCTTGACATATATTACTTGTTCATCTAAAGTTCTTTCTTATACACAGATGGACTTAATTGGATTTGTTTCTCTAGACGACCCAGGCTAACACATCAGAGTAACTTAATTTTACATTCAGCAGTTCATACATGTTTTGTTTCACGTCATTGATTACAACCTCTACAATGAAAGATTAATCCTCCTACCTTTCCATGCTGCTCATTTCCACTCTTCCTTTCTTAGCCCTTCTTATCTTCCTACTTTCCTACCATGGGCAAGTGGTGCCCTTTTGACCTCAACTAGTTAATAATTTAAGGAATGCAGACATCCCTAGTGTTATTGTACACGTTGCAGATCTAATTATTGTTTGGCCTATAATTGAGCCATGGAGTGAGTTTGATTCCAAATCTGAAGGAAAACTATGGGAGGCTGAACAGTAGCCTGATCTTTTTATGGTTTTGAGTTTTCTTCCACATTTTTCTCCCATTCTACCAGTACCTTCTAATAAGATCCTTTTCATAAAGACTGGTAGTGGTAGCCAGACACCGTGTCGCTCTCCTGGTCTCAGGAACCTGGAGGCTGAAATCTGAGTGGTCCTTAAGGTCTTCGGTCTAACTGTTGCCATGCATCCTTTATTGGCTTCACTCTTCTTTTTTCCAGGTAGGGGAAGACCAATAGCTGCACCTCAGATGGCCACTTTTAAATCCCATAATGTCACTCACCAAAGTAGGCTGTAGAACATTTTATGTGTGTGTATGTGAACTCTGTTTATCAATGCACTTCCGTGTTTACTGACTAGGACCCTGACCCTCCAGGCCGAGCAACTTATTGTCTCAAGCTTTTTGGCCATGGCTCTGAAGTTTTGATAACTTTGACTCCTATATGTCCTATTATATTAAAGGATTTATTTACAACATACATAAATTCACATGTAGAAATACCTGTCAAACCTACACATTTTGTGGATATAATTTCTGTGAGCCTCTTAGCTTCATGTGGTTTTTGTGAAGAATTAAGTAATCATATATTAAATTCTCCTTGTGTTGACATATAATCAGCATTAAGTAAATTGCAGCGATTCATTGGGATTTCACTTTCAGCCGCAATCTGAAAGGTCAGCAGTTTGAAACCACCAGCCACTTTTGGGGAGAAGGATGGAACTTTTGAACTCCTGTAAAGAATTATATTTTCAGAAACTCACACAGCAGTTTTACCCTGTCCTATAGGGTCACCATGAGTCCATATCAACTCAATAGCAGGGAGTTTTTGTTTTATTTTAGTTATTATTTTACAAGAGACACAATCTTTCAGTAGATTCCATCAGGCAGATAATTCCACATTGTTTTGGAAGTTCCCAAAAGAAATATAACTGAGATAAGGCACAGATACAGATGTAGCACATTGGCGGTAGCCAGTCCAAAAATATTCAACTGTTATCTGGAGGAGGGGCAGCGTTTCAAAGCCTCCACTCCTCCGTTCTTCTCCTGCTAGAGTGAGATTTCAGGCAAGGGACCAAAACCAGACAAGTGCCAGAGAAGAGGTTTGAACAGAAAGAGAAGGTTTATTGAAGGGGAATATTGTTGACCGGAAATCCAAAGTGCCCTTAGCTAGTATAAACTCAAGACCTTGAGTCAGTGCTTCCTCATTTCGACTCCCTGTGCATTTCTGAGACTATAGCTAGTTACTGGAATTTAAAGTCCCGTCTTTCTCCCTCGGAGCTGCAGGTGGTTTTGGACTTTTTGAACTGCCAACCATGGGGATCACAGCTCAACAAGGCTAAATGCAGAGTGGTCCTGACTTTATGCTAATGAGTCTTCTGCTATTGGTTCTGCGGCATGCCGTCTCTTTTCAGGTATCTGCAGCCTGGCCCCTCTGCACCTGACACTTCATGCTGCGCTCTTATCTCAGGCCCCAAACTCAAGCTGCTATGAGAAGGAGGTTTATTGAAAAGGAATTTAATATTTTCTGCACTAAAAAAAGGATTGCATTTTTTCAGCAAATATCAATGGTACTTAGACTGTGATCAAAATTACCATTCTGCATCACTTCGCTTCTTGTTTACATGCCTTTTGAATCTGTTTTATGACTATGTAAGCAACTTGAAATATTTTTGGTCACTTGCCCAAGAAGTCTGTTTTTGGTTAACACATAAATACAATAAATTTCTCAAGAGAAATTACCAACCATTCTTATTTATTTTACTTAGGAATTTACTCTACGTAAACTTATATTAAATTAGAATAGTCTTACTTACTGATGAAGTATACTTGGAAACTTTATCTTTATATTTATAGCATATGAAACCAGATTATTTAAAACATAGATGAATTCAAGTTTTCGGTTAAATAGAGTCAAATACAACATAATGTCTCTTGGGGTTATGTCCAACGGAGTATGTAGTCCCATAAAGTTATATTGGAATTCAGAAATCCTAATCAGAGATAGATGTAGGAAACACACTCCTTGACACACACAGATGTGCATCCTTTGCCTGTTGTGCACAAAGTGAGCATGATGCCAGGTGGCTCCTTGTCTTGACAGTCGTAATAAATACCTATGTCACTGGCTTACGTATGTACTACACTGTGCTTCCTATCTAAACAATTAGCCATATAGGAATGCATTGATTCTTCTGCTGGTGAACGAGGTGAAGAGAGCAAAGCTTTGGGAGCCTTCATTTGCTAGTGGGGTATGACTCAAACTGAGAAGAAACAGCTGTAAATATCCATTAATAACTGAACTGTGAAATGTGCAGAATATGACTAGGACAATGGTAAACCCTCAAAAGTTAAATGGAGCATGTAAAAATCAATATCCCATGCATTCGTGAGCTGAAATTAACTGGTCTTGGCCATTTTCAACCAAAGAGGAATATGTTTTACTATGCCAGGAATGACAAATTGAAAAAGAATTATATCGCATTCATCATCTAAAAGAACATTTCAGATATACCTTGAAGTACAATGCTGTCCATGATAGGACAATACCTATATGCATGTCAGGAAGACCAATTAAGGTGACTTCGTATTCTATTGGATAATCGGGGAAGGCTAGCCCCTGGAAAAAAATATCACATGTGGGAAGGTAAAGGGGCAGTGAAAGTGAGGGAGACCCTTGGCGAGAGGTAATGACACCCTGGGTGCAACAGGCAAACAGCTGGGAAGATGACCCGGGACGAGCTGGTGTTTTGTTCTGTTAGATAAAGGCCTGCTGTGAGTTGGAACTGACTCAACCGCAGCGAGCAACAAGATTCAACTTAGGCACCAGCCGCTCAACCTAATGATGATGAAGAAGAATTCTACCAAGTTCTTTAGCCTTAAATCAAATCATGCAACCCAAACATGTTGATAATTGCTGGTGATTAGAAAGTTGGGGATGAAGAGGAAGAATCAGCAGTTGGAAAAGATGGTCTTGATTAACTAGAACCTCCAAGAAATGGATTGACAGTGGCTACAACGATGGCCTGAAACCTAATAATTGTGAGGATAGCCCAGGACGGGGCAATATTTCATTTTGATGTACATGGAGTCACGAGTAGTCAGAACCAACTTGATAACAGCAGCAACACCAACGACATAATTCAGTTAGAGTTTTATCAGTAAGCTTTTTTTTTTTTTTTTTGGCGGGGTTTGGGGGGAGCATACATCACTGCCCTCTGGTGGTCGTGGGAGCTACCCAGCGCTGCTCCTGAAAGCCGCCACTGGATTTGAACCGCCAAGCCTGTGGGCCGCAGTCACGCACTCAACCACTTACGCCACCGGGGCTCAGCTCAGTAAGCTTTTGCCATTTAAGTTCAAAGCATGTTCATACTCGTTGAAAGCTGTCATGCTATTGCACAAAGCTGAACGTTTCAAAACAGAGAGAGCCTTTTGGTTTTCTTATTGAAAAGCAGAATATATCATGTGAGCGGAGAGAATAGCAAGAATCGCCTAACCAAATTGAGCTGTATGTCTCAAAGGCTACCCAAACGCTAATCTTGCATAGTTAATGATGACCCTGGAACATGTGCTGCAAATAACAACTTGCTTCCTGTTAATAACAGCTTGCCATTGAAATAGAAAAATGCAAAGTTTCATGAGTACTGCTCTTAAAATAAATATTGTTTTTACTTTCAGTGAAGTGAAACCCATTGCCTTTGTCTTTGTTACATGTTTCCATTTGCTACAAAAATAAATCTTCCTAAAGGTCTATCAGTCATTGTGCAACTCCAAATGCAGGATATAATCAGGTAGGCTGATCAACGAAGAGCACATTGTTATTAGTCTTCAGAAAAATTGACCTACTATCATGCCTGTCCACCAAATCGTATGATTTTTATGTCAAAATAAATAACAATAATAGACAAGAACAAATGATATTCTGAAATCATATCAAACACCATTTGCTTCTAAGAAGATATATTATGGAAAGAGTGTAAATGTAAGATGCAAAAATGATAGCACTCAGTATTTTAAGTCAATAGGAAGATTTTTCAATTGAAAAAATTTGAAATTACTAAATGACTGAGACTGTTCTGTTGCCCCAAGTAAATCACAGAATAAGCTGAGCCCTGGTGGTGTAGTGGTTGTATGCAGGGTTGCGGCCACAGGATTGATGGTTCAAATCCAGCAGCAGCTCTCAAGGTGCAAGGCTGGACTTCCTACTCCCACCAGGGCAATAATGTGAAAAAAGGAGTAAAAAGAAAACCGCTTAAATCACAGAATAAATGACTTTTATTTTTTTCGGTTTTACTCTCTGGTTACCAAGTTTAGAAGTACTACGTACCACATAATTATGTCACATTACTTCACACATTTTCAACAGATAAATTTAACTTCTAACTGGAAAGGAAAAGTAGCATTAAGAATAGTAATCATGATTTAATCTGAGTAATGGAAGTACAAATGAATTTAAAAAATCTTTCAGGGGCTGAGCCCTGGTGGTGTAAGTGGTTGAGTACGGGACCCTGGCCCGCAGGCTTGGCAGTTCAAATCCAGCAGGGACTCTCAGGAACAGCACTGGGTAGCTCCCATGACCACCAGAGGGCAGTGATATCCCCTTCCCCCCAAAGAACTTTTTGTGTCTTCAAAATTGTTTATAGTTTACATTGAGTATGATTACTTTCATAGTGAAAAGTGGGCTAGCATTTTAAGGGATTCAAATATTTAAGACAATAGACTTCTCAAAGGCAGATAATTTGAATGTATTACTGAACGAGAAACAAACATACGGTCCTTTGCAAATTGTTTCAGCTGGTGCTTCCCCTGCCCTTTCTCTTTCTGGACAATTCGGGCAAACCTACTTGGTCCCTCTATTTTCAACTTGGAATGGAGCGAGGGTTCAATCCTCTGGAAGAGATGCAAAAGCATTAGCCATGGAGTGAAATCTGATCATTTAGAAATGACACTCCCTGGAGACAACAAACTAGTAGCCTCTTGGTCACCGATTGCCCCCATGTGCCAATCAACCCCAGGACCAGCAGTGAGTGAGAGCTGGCTCCTGATTCCTTTTGTCTTCCTCCACGTTGGGCTTGGTCAGCCGTTAACATGTTTCTGTCCTTGCTACCTCTCCAACACAAGCTGTCTGACAGCCAGGACTTACACTTGTACAGCTCTCTCTGTGTCCTACACACACACACACACACACACACACACACACCATGACCACTGCAATGTAGAAATTAGGACCATAATACGAACTTCATTTATTCAGTGTGTGCTAGACATCGGGGGACAGATGTGAAGCGGATACTTAGATGTGACCAGTCTCGAAACATGTGCTGGTGAGGTGCTTGTTAACCACTATAGTGTCAGCTTCTGACTCAATGCCACCCTTTGCCCAATGAGATCTGAGTGCTGTGACCCATGGTGTATTCCTGGGATGATATTTCTGGAAGTAGATCATCAGGCCTTTCTTCCCAGTTAGTCTGGAGCCACGTCCGACGCCTGTTCAGCATCATAGCGGCACACACGGCGGGGGGCATCAGTGACTGTGGCACATTGATATCTATGCTTGAGGTACATTAGCTGAGCACTTAAGTGTCTCAGACTGGAGGTGAGAATTCTATTGCTGAATTGCCACTGTCCTCATGAAACATCCACAAACACACAACAAAAACAACAAAAGCACAGATGGTGTGCTAGTCCGGGTAGACTAGAGAAACAAATTCATAGACGCTCATATGTGTCTAAGAAAAAGTTTTATATACAACAATGTACATTAAGAAAACATCCTAACCCAGTCCAGTCCAGGGTCATAAGTTTGATATTAGCCCATATGTCTGATATCAGTCTATAAAGTCTTCTTCAGACTCACAAAACACATGTCTTTGGATCCAGTGGCATTGTAAACACCTCAGCGGTGACAGAGGTCTCCCAGTGACTCCTTCCCCTTCAGAGGTCTGGTTGCATCCATGTGGCTTGTCTGGCTCAGGGCACTAGGGTAGCTCCATGTGGCTTCTCCTCAGGAATGTCTGCCAGGAAGTCAGCCTTGTCCATAGAGTCTTCAAGAGAGTGTTGTCAGTAGAAGTCTGCAAGGAAGCGAACAGAAAGAGACAGTGTCTCCACCTCGAAGAAGGAATGACCACATTTCCCAGAATTCTCAGGAGAAGGGCATGCCTACACAGAGGTCTCATTGGTTGTCTCCATCTTGAAAGGCTAGCCCCCACCCCTACACTCATAATCCTCAAATTGATACCAGGTTAGGTAACTGCCACAGATGGCATCTCACAAACATTGCCAGAAGTGTAGGAAGCAAGACGTGCTGAGCAAGATGTGCAGAAGCAAACTGTAAGATTGCATTTATTTAAAGTACACCGAAAACAAAACAATTTAGTGAAGGGAGGAAGGAAAGGCAGGCATGGCTAAAACAAGAAACATTAATAAATGTTGGAACTATGTGATAGCATATGAGGATCCGTTCCACTTTATCCTTTACTTCTGTATTATTTGAAAAGTTTAAAAAGTAGTTTCCCATCATAAAAGAGCAATAGTAATATAAATAAGAAATCCTTCCAACTCCATATTAGAAAAGATTTTCCTTTTGAAATTGATTGCCATGTTAATTCTCTCACACTTCTGATATATTTGACATGAAGATATTTAAAGAGTATGCATTCAACTTCCCTTGATTATAATTTATAACTTTCAAGAGAACATTTCTTGAGACCTTGACTTACGGTAAGGTGGAAAAAACATAGAAAATGGAGTTATACCTGAGGGACTTTCCGACAGTTTTAAAATGGCTAGGCTCCCAAATGAGCAGAACTTAATTTTGCAGCTATTGATTGGAAAGCTGAGTTATGAAAAGGGATTTTAGAAAAGGCTCATTTTGAAACCATCTGAAATGTCATCAGTAATAATTCTTCACTCTGTCAAAGGATTTGCTGCAGTCTTACTTGAAAGAACTGCCTCCATTCAAGCATTTAAAATAAACAATCCGAATTTGATTATATTCATTTAAAGGAACCCACCTTTTAATTTAATTTTATTATTAATCATCTTATTGGGAGCTCTTACAGATATCATAATATTCCAGAGTTCAATCACGTCAAGCAGTATTACCCAATTGCTACCACAAGCCATTTCAGAACATTTTCTTTCTTCTTGAACGCCTTGATAGCAGCTCTCCTTTAGCCCCTCCCTCACCAACCCTACCCCCAGGAATCTCACCTTTTTTTTTAACTACAATAGGTTTTGTGCTCATATCTTTTTTTTTTTTTTGGTTTGTTTGTTTGTTTGGGGATTTTTTTTGCATCACTGCCCTCTGGTGGTCGTGGGAGCTACCCAGCGCTGCTCCTGAGAGCAGCCCCTGGATTTGAACCGACTCAACCTTGTGGTCATATCTTGCACAATTTAATATATACATTCACACACAATTCTGTTAAGAACACACTTTTACATAAAATCTCTTGATAGTGATTGCATTCTGAACTAGAATCGTCCAAAGATAGGGTAGTGTTTTTGTTTTATGATACTTTTTATTGAACTGTGGCATACATAAAGAAAAGTGGATACAGTAAATGTTCTCAAACTAAATGCGTACATGCAAACAGCTCCCACCTTAGGAAACAGACCGCGCTGTGTGCTTTTCTCCTTATTGTCCTCCCAGGCGTAGTCACTGCCCTGACTTTAACTGACGGATGAACTGAGCCCAATTTGGATACTTTATATGACACAATAATGCAAGGAGTGCTCTTCATGTCTGACTTCTTTCATTCATGAGGGTGTAAGGTACATCTTTGCTGTTTTGTCAAGTTGTAGATGTGTGATTTTTGCTATTGTTTCATTGCATCATCTAAATAGAACAAAAGTTATTTATCTATTAATCCTTCTGTTGATGAACATTGAGATTGTTCCAGTTTGGGGTGTTTATGACTAGTGCTGCTGAGCATTTTGCATATATAATTTGGTGAACATATCTACATATTATATATATGTATAGGCATATAATAAGGGATAGAACTGGCAATTGTACTTTTATAGTTAGCATTAGTAGATTGACCAGAGAATTATGCTCCAATAGCCATGTGTGATCATTCCAATTGCTCCACATTCTTCCCAACCTTTGACATTTTTGGTTATTTTTGTTTTCTCCACTTTGGGTGGAGTTTGGGGTCAATCTGTATTTCACTGATAGCTTAGTTGAGCTCGTTTTCAATGTTTATTGGCCATTTACATATTCTCATTTGTGAGTTACTTGTTCAGCCTGCTCCTATTTTTGTTAAACTGTGTGACCTTTTGTTGTTCTTTGTGGGAGTTGCTTATGTAATCCGAGAAAAGTTATTCTGTTGGATATATGGATTTCACTCTTTTGTTGGATTATGCTTTAACTCTTTTATGGTACCCTCTGATAAACATAAACTGCAATTTTAAATTTAATATAGTTCAATTAATTATTTCCACGACACTTTTTTTTGGTCTATTCAAAGTAGTGAAGATGTTCTCCTAAAGTTTTCTTTTTAAACTTTTATTACTCTACCTTTTCATATTTAGGTATGAAATAATTTGGTTTTCTTTTTTTTGTAAAGTGCTTTGGGATCAGGTGACTTTTTTTTTTACTCACATGAAAGACCATTTGACCAACCACTCTTTAATAAATGACCATTCCTCCCCCACTGCCTTGCAAATTCACCTTGCAAAGCATAGATCAGGTAACAATAGGCTTGTGAATAAGGTTGAGTCATTTTAAAAAACTCAGTGTGGGGTGTGTTTGAAAGAATGAGAACGGGGTAGAAGGGGGTAGAAAGCGTGTGTGCTCACACGCTTAGAAACATTTAAAAATGCAAACTTCCACCTGGGTGCTGTTGGTACTCCTACACATCATGTCAGCGATCCTGAAAAAGATAATTGCTGGATTCAGAGTCTTTAAACCGAAATTCTTCTTTTCGATGAAAAATATATTGAAATCATTCTATCCTAAGAATACAGTAAAACTAAGCTTGAGTTAAATATGCACTCAAAAAGTAAAGTTAAACAAAAGGCATATACTACTCACCATTTTTGAGAATAACAAAATAAGATATTCTCTGTTATTAGCAATGAATCTAAACCACCATGAAACCAAACCCCCTGCCATTGAGTGGTTTTTAAACCATAGCGTCTCTGTGTAAGGATTATGTGACTACGTTTTTATGGGAGCTGGTTTCCAAATCTTTCTCCCCAGGAGCTGCAGGTAGGCTTGAACTGCCAATCTTTCAGTTAACAGCCTAACACCTCACCCACATCACTTCCACCATCAGGTCATCTTTTTTTCTACAATCGAGCACAATTCTCCTGCTTCTTCCTCTGTCTTCACTATCTCTCAGGTTGGGGCTTTAATGTCAGCTGGGGCGAAAGTAGGTGCAAGAATGGTGACTGCTGCCAACAGCACCGTGAAAGGGACCAAGCCTAAGAGCTAGGGGAAGCGTATAAGAAAACTATAACATAGGAAAACAATAGGCTTTTTAACTTAAATACAAAACAAGTGAAAAAACCAGGAACCATGATTTAGAAACCATGGAGCTTGATTTAAACAATCCTCCATGTGGGGAAAAAAAGGGGGAATTCACGAGTGAGAGGTAATGGTCCAAAGCAGAATATATTTAAGAAGGCTTATCATATCTTCTGGGTGAAAGGCAGTTCCTGTTGACATTAGAATATTTCAAACTAGTCTGCCCCAACCCAAGTCAGGTGTCCAACTGTTAACATTTTTAGAAAAGTGTATAATGAAGCTTTATCACACTAAGTGCTTAGACCTGCAGTATGAAATGTCAATGGCGCCCTGTTGGCAGAGTTGTTGCTCATTGCTGGTAGTTTGAAACCACCAGGAGCATCTTGGAGAAAAGTTACAGCATCATGTGAGAAGTTACAGGCTCGGAAACCCACAGAGGGTCACTAGGAGTCAGCAATATCTCCATGGCATTGAGAGATAAAGTATAAAATTAAATAGTGGAGGGGGGAGGGGAGGGAGGGAAAATATGAGGAGTTGATACCGGGGGCCTAAGTGGAAGGAGGATATTTAGAGAATGATGATGGCAACAGATGTGCAAATGTGGACTGCATACAATTGATGTATGTATTGATCATGATAAGAGTTGTGTGAGCCTCCAGTAAAATGATTTAAATTAAAAAAAAAAATCTCGAATGGGGCTGAGCTCCGGTGGTGTAGTGGTTGAGTGCAGGAATGTGGCCCATTGGCTTGGTGGTTCAAATCCAGCAGCAGCTCTCCGGGAGCAAGGCTGGGTAGCTCCCACGATCACCAGAGGGCAGTGATGCCAAACAAACAAACAAATCTCAAATGAAAAACAAAACAAAACAAACTCTCCCTCCAGTAAAGCAAATTTAAAAATTTGATAGCACAGGACCCTCTAGCCATGTTGATCAGCCCTGTATTCTAATAGGTAAAAAACTTAGGGCCAAAAAATTACAGGGGGCAAGAAGGAGAGCTGAGACTAGAACTTACATTCTACTCTCCTCCAACATGTTCATTTCTTTAGATGCATTCACCTAATTAGTATTCCCACAATCTCCAAATCCAACCCAAGCCAACTCACTGCCTTGAAGTCGAATCTCACTCACAGCCATCTTGTAGAACAAAACAGAACTGCCCCTTTGGGTTTCCAAGAAGTTAAATCTTCATGGGAACAGACAGCTTCATCTTTCTCTTTTAGAGCAGCTGGTGGATTCGAACCACTGACATTCTGGCTAGCAGTTCCATGTAAAACCCACTATGCCAATAGGGTTTCTTCATTCTCACCTCAGGAATCACAGCTTGTTGGTATCAAAGAGCAAAACTGCACTCGTGGGGAATCTCTATGTATTCATTAGCTAATCAAGCAAAACAAGCCATTCCGTACTAAGTGGTGCAAAACAACAATAATCATTTCTTGTTATTATTATCTTTCATGATGTGAGGGCTTCACTGGATCGGGTCGGAAGTTCTTAAAGGGGATGCTCTGACAGTTGTAGGCAGATGAGGCTGCTGCTGGATTTCCAGAAGTCTTGCTGCTCACAGTTCTGATGAGGCTGACACTGACAGGAGATGTCAGCCAGAAGACTTTGAGATGGCTTCTCCAGTGGCCTGGGTTGCTTCATAACAAGATAACTAGGTTTCAAGAGAGAGTGTCTCAAGAGAAATGAGGAGGAAATGTGACCTAACTTTTGTGACCTAACTTCCAAAGTCACATAGTGTCACCTAATTCAGGGGCAAGGAGCATAAACCCAGTTCTCCATGGGCGGGAAGTAAGAAGAGAGTGTGGAATAGGACACATTATTGCGGCCATTGATGACATTAGTTCTCTGGTTACCAAGTTTCCTTTTTATATGCTTATGATTTTTACTTATCTTTTAGAAGAAATTTTATATTTGGGGTCCCCTCCTGCACTGGAAATAATTTACAGAAATCACAAAAATATGTCATAGAGTTTCCTACTCACTCCTTTCCATTTTCTCATTAATGCCAAGGACAGCCAGTGAACATCTATAATTTCAACTCCAGGAGACTTCCTATCCTACCTTACCTTGTAAGGATCATGAAAAATTGGGCAGCAATTACTTCTGACAGATCAGAGTGTTCTGCTCTGATGGAGATAATTATAGCAACATCTCCAGGGTTCAGCCCTTAAATCTTTTCTCTTTCTCCTTCCATTTTCTCCTTAGTTAATTGCATCTCATATCCTGGGTTTAAGTTTCATCTGTATGCTCCAAACTGAGCATCTCCTGAATCCTAGAATTTTACATTCAATTTCCCAGTCAACATTGCTACTCATATCTGTTTCTCATATTACAATTAGCATTTCCAAAATCAAGCCCTTGAGATTTGTCTCAAATCAAATACCTCACTCAGCCAGTTAATGACAATTCCATCGTTCCACGTGCTCAGGTGTTATCTCCGCTGCTCTCCGAGTCCATAGCTCATTGCCAAATTCAAACAGCCTTATTTCTACATACGTTCTGAATTTAACCCCTTCCCCTGGCCCTCACTGCACACTCAAGTTCAAGCCATCATTGTTTCTTGACAAATGCATTGCAATTACCTCTTAATGGGTTTCTTTCCTCCGTCTTACCACTGCTGTATGTTTTTTAACACAGGAGGCAGGGAACTAAGGTTAAAAATAGGATGAGAAAAACAGACGATTTTCAAAATAGCTAGTAGTGTGACAAATATGCGTTATGAATGTAAATGATGCCACTGAATTATACCTTTAAAAATAAATCAGTTGGGCTGAGCCCCGGTGGCATAGTGGTTGAGTGCGGGACTGCGGCCCATTGGGTTGGCGGTTCAAATTCAGCAGCAGCTCTCCAGGAGCAACGCTGGGTAGCTCCCACGACCACCAGAGGGCAGTGATCCGCCCCCCCCCCAAAAAAAAAAAATCAGTTACATTCGGTCACTTCCTTGTTGAAAATTTCCAATGGCACACATCCTACTTAGAGTAAAAGCTAATTTCCTTAGCAAAGCTTATTGACTTCTCCTATCTGGCTCCCCTAGCTATCTGATTGAACTCACAATTCATCTCCATTACAAGCCCATTAGTTTCCTTCCTGTTACTTCAACATCCCAGACAAACTCACACCCCGAGCTACTGGACTTGTTTCTTCTGTCTGAAATGACCCTCCTTTCCTGCTTCCACCTTCTCCAGCCAATAAGCACATGACTTACTACTTTATTTTTGAAATACTTTTCAGTAAGCCTTTCACCAGTTAAGTTGTGGATTTAATGCATATAACATAGCATTTCATATTTCAATTAAGTCAAGTAGAACTGTAAAATTGCTACCACCATCAGTTTCCAACCACTCTTTTTCTAGGTAGAATCCTTGATATTGTCTTCCTTTCATCCCATCCCCTCCCAACACTGTAACCTTCTCCCCAGGGAACCCATTATTCTCCTTACTGGCCCTCTAGGTTTATCAATCCTGGGTTTCACCAAAGAACAGAGAAGCATATCACATAGCTTTGTGAGGGGGACTTCCATGGACATAACACTCTACTACATACACTCTACTA
>PVJH01030874.1:0-24315 GCA_004026705.1 Nesogale talazaci
GTCACTTCCCACCCCCCACCCCCCACCCCTGTCGGCTCCTGCCTCCTCTTCTGACGGGGGCAGAGACAGGTGCTGCACACACAAGCTCACAAATAGGCAACATCGATTTAGTGGGATGAATTAAAATGAGTGTTCTATAAACTGCTCTTACAGCAGAGCCCTTTCCAGTAGCTCCTGGGTCCGTCTGGCAAGCACTGCACGAAGCATGGGTGGCAAGAGGCTCTTTCCCATCTTTGCTGAGGAGTCTTACCCACCCACCCATTCCTGTGATCCCGCCTCCATTAGGGCACCTGTGAGCCTGTGGACCCTGCCCTCTGGACCCAGCCTCGCCCCACCCTGACTTGAGATTGCACCTCAATTCATCTAAAGTGCTTGGCCACCCCAAAATGTTCCTTGGTTATTCGACATGGCTCGTTCTCTGGGCCCAGCTAATGAAAGGCACTCATTAAAGCTCATGTGGTTGGAATGGCACCTTAGTGGGACCACGCCTCCATCCTCCTGGTGGCAGTGCAGCTGCTCCTCAGTGTGACCCGTCCACTTTAAGAGCTGCTCTCCTGGTTTTCTTAAAAAGGTATTATACCTTGTAGGAGCTGAAGCACTGTTAATCCTCTTAAGAGAACCCTCTCTCCCTTGCAGGTGTTTAAGGATAATTGCTGCAAAAGAGAGATCCTGGCCCTGCAGACCCACTGTCGGAATGAGAGCCGGGGCTGCACGGAGCAGCTCACCCTGGGCCAGCTGCTGGTAGGTGGGCCGCGGACACACGCCGAGACACACGGGCCAGCCTCCATCAGCCAGCCACGGCTGGGTCTGTGGAATGGGCCATGTAAGGCCCTGTGACAGCCTTTGATTTCTCAAAGCACCACCACATACAAAACCAATCAGAGTCACTTGGGTATAAAATGGTACTTGCATGACTTTGTAATCCAGCACCTGCCCCTGTAATCCAGAACTGCCCCTGATCCCTTTCCCCAGGGCTGGAAGCAGGCCCCTGTGTGGTAGAGGCCAGACACACTCCCTCCCCCCAACCCTGTCACCCCTTCTGCTTCCAGTCAGTTGTCCCATGGCACTCTCTCTGTGTTGCTTGGCTGGGTTTGAGAATTCATTCCATTCACACAGAGCTTACAGGTGGTACATAACTGGTAAGGGACTTGTTAAGGAAGGAAAGGAGGACAGCTGGAGATCAGGATCAGCAGGCACACGGGTGGGGTTGCTGGAGCACACATCCCTCCATTCTTGAGTGCATGCTGTCCACACAGCAGGTAGCCTGGGTAGCAACTTGCTGCAGGCTCCTGCTGGCCCTCTCACCCTCTCAGAGTTACAGCTCCAAACCCACATCAGAGCTCTCCTTGGAGGTTCTTCAAGGTCCCACTCTCTGCTGCTTCTCTCTTTCCCCCCAAACCGTAGGGCTGGCCACTTGTGTAAGGACACTCCATTCCATTTCTATGATGGCCCTCTCACCAAGACCACAAACCGACTAATCCCCTCAGTGGACTGCAAGTCTGTCAATCCATTTTGAAGCCACTATTTGTAAAACAAATTGACCGATTCCTGTGAAGTACAAAAAGAGCCCAATCACAGGCCAGACACAAGGAGCAGACTGCCAAGTGGTTTACAGCTTCCGCCCGAAAGGCCACCCCACCCAGGAAAGTCCCTGTGACAAACTCTCGGGAGAGATCCCACCTTAGGGTGCCCCTCCTCAAGTGGCTCCTTCCAAGTGTAGGGCAAAACTGACTCCTTGGGGCACAGAGAGGACACTTGCCAGCTGTCTTTCTAAAGAATGAGGCCAGTGACCCCGTGAAGGGGCTTCCCTCCCCACTGACATCGTGGACTGACGTGTCCCCAAGTTTGAAATACCCATCCTGTTGAGAAGAGAAAGAAATCTGGGTTTTTAAAAAATAACAAAGTTTATCTGGGAAGGATCTTTGAGTTGGAATAATACTAGGCCCATAGCAGATATCTGTCTCCCGGAGAAATGGTTGACAGGCTGCTTCAAAACCAAGAGAATTTGAACAAAACTTCTAACTCACTAAAGAGTTTATGAGAGCCTTTCTCCTGGTTCATGTGTCCCTGCCGTGGGGAAGCAGTATGTGTACGGTGGCCGCGTGGAAATGCTTCTGTGCCGCTTCAGCGCCCCGCAGTCCTGGTCTTTCAGGAGTCGGCGTCGTCTGTCTTACAGGTGCATTTGAAAAACGAGTGCCAGTTTGAAGAACTCCCGTGCATCCGGGCTGACTGCAAAGAAAAGGTGCTGAGGAGAGACCTCCGCGAGCACGTGGAAAAGGCCTGCAAGTACCGCGAGGCCACGTGCAGCCACTGCAAGAGCCTGGTTCCCATGATCACCCTGCAGGTGCGCTGCCCACCCTGCAGGGCTGAGCGCCGGTGGCGTAAGTGGTTGAGTGCGGGACTGCAGTCCAAGGGCTTGGTGGTTCAAATCCAGCGGCAGTTCTCAGGAGCAGCACTGGGTAACGCCCACGACCACCAGAGGCAGTAATGCCCCCCCATCCCCCCAAAAGAAAGCAACCTGCCCCTGACTTCCTTTCCGAGTTGAGCGTGATGGGTCTGGGCTCCTGTGGTGTGTGAGGCTGTCGGCACAGCAGAGACTTTACCGGGAGGTCAGCCCCTCGTCCTGGAGAGCAACCCACAATATGGTTTACTGCCCACGCCCAACGGCTCCTCCACCACGCCTGCCCCAGAGGGACGGACAGATGGCCTGCCCACGCGAAGGGCAGAGGGGGGAGTGTGAAGTAGTTAGCAACAGGTCCCTCCCATGCAAACAAAGGAAAGCAGGAGAGGCGGAGCCGGGGCGTGAGGGACACACGATGACCATCAGGGGCTGCCCTGGCCTGGCACCGCCCCGGCCCTCCAAATGGCCCACTCCTTGATCAGCTGCCCCTGTAGAGTGAGTGTCCACTGTGGACAGGCTGTGTTCCAGGACCTGGGCTACAGCTGCCAGGGGGAGAACCCATGAGCATCTGGCATGGCTCAGGTGCCGTCATGATGGCTCCATCCACAGCGACCCTGTGCCTCTCAGAAAGCAGCACGGCCCTTCCTGCACCATCCGCACAAGCACTCTTTTTTTAAAAATGTAAAAGTTTTATGGTCATATAAATCACGTATAATGTAGCTTCACGATTTAAACGTGTTAGAAGTGTGCCATCCTCACAGTCAGCTTGAGAACACGTTCGTTCATTCATGTACTCATTCTTCCCGTTGGTTCCCTGACTTCTCCCGCTGTAACAGGAAGATGCATCCAGGCACCAGAGGCTTCACCCTAACCCTGCCCATCGACCTTGGGCCACAGCTTTCTTCTGCCTGAGCCTGAGAACGTGGTTCTTTTTATAAATCATTTTATTGGGGAGTCTTACAGCTCTTTTAACAATCCATACATCAATTGTATCAAGCACATTGTACATATGTTATCATCATTTTTCTTTTTTGTTTGTTTTTGTTTGGGGGGGCATCACTGCCCTCTGGTGGGAGTGTGAGGCCAAGCCTTACTCCTGGAGAGCTGCTGCTGAATTTGAACCACCAAACCAGTGGGCCACAGTTCTGCCATCAACCACTACTACACCACCGGGGCTTAGCCCACCATCATCATTTTCAAAACACTTTCCTTATACTTGAGCCCTTGGTATCAGCTCCTCTTTTTTCCCTTCCTTCCCCTACCCTCCCACCCTCATGAATCCTCAATAATTTATAGATTATTTTTTCATATTTTCCACCGTCTCCCTTCACCCACATTTCTGTTGTTCATCCCCCATGGGTGGGGTGTTGTGTGTCAATCACTGCAATCGTTTCCCCCTTTCTTCCCCTTCTCCCCCTACCTTTCCCTGGTGTCTCTACTCTGAATATCAGCCCTCCTAAGGGGTTTATTTGTCCAGGGTTCTGTGTGTCAAGATCTTTTACCTGTACCTGTGAACATGCTCTGATTTAGCCAGATTTATAAGGTAGAATTGGGGTTGTGATAGTGGGGAGGGAGGGAGGAAGCATTAAAGAACTCTATGAGTTTTATATTTCATAGGTGCTATACTGTACCCTGACTGGCTAATCCCTTCCTTGTGACCCTTTTGTGAGGGAATGTCCAATTGTCTACAGATGGCTTTGGCTCTCCATTCTGATCCCTGTAGTTTACATCAAAATGGTTGTTTGTTTTGGGTCTTCTGATGCCTGATACTCGATCCCGTTGACACCTTGTGATCACATGGGTTGGTGTGCTTCTTCCATGTGGGCTTTGTTTCTTCCCTGCTAGATGGCTGCTTGTTGACCATCAAGCCTTTAAGGCTCCAGATGCTAGATCTTCTAATAGCCAGGCACCATCAGCTTTCTTCACCACATGTGCTTCTGCACCCATTTTGTCTTTGGCAATTGTCTTTGGAAGGTGAGCACCACAGAATGTCGGGTTATTAGAACAAAGTGTTCTTGCATTGAGAGAGGACTTGAGTAGAGACCCCAAAGTCCAAATAAATACTTAACATATAAATGTATGCATAGACCTATATCCCTCTTGTTATCTATTAACATATTTGCCCATAATTATTCCTCTGTAAATGTCTTCTGCCTCCTAGTCCCTCCTCTGTTTCCTTTTCCTTTCCTCCTGTCCCATGATCATGTTCGACCTTCATTCAGCTCCCGCTCATTCTTCTCGGCTACATTGCACTTGACCCAGCCCTGCCTGTCATTCTGTGCCCTCCTCACCGTCGATGTCAGACCTCTTGTCCCCTTCCCCCTGGGGTTGCTGGCTCCCCTCCCTTTCCCCCACAGCTCCCAGAACCATTGGTCATGAGGACGCCATCGTTCTTAAGTTTGTGTCAGTCCATCCTCTCTCGTGGGCCTCTACTTCATCAGTCGTGACTTCCTTCTCCAGGGACTGGTCTCCCCCGGGACATGCCCAGATGAAGCAGTATATGCTGCTAAAGACCTGGATGGGTTTTCAGGAAAGCAAATCGCTAAGCTTGAAATTAGAAGCAATTACAAATTACATTACAAGCAGATACGTAATGTCAGATAACAACAAGCGCTATAGAGAGCAAGAATCTTGTAGTGGGGCTGGACGTGCACAAGGGACAAGGCTTGGGCAGCTTCAGGAGTGGCCAGTGAGTCTCCATGCAGTGAGGTGAGGTGCCTTTCACCTGAGCCTGGAGTGAGGGAAGGTGGGCTGCGTGGCAGGTGAGCTAGGTAGACCAGGGGCCCGGCCTACAGGCTGGATGCTGGGGAGAGGGGCTGCCTGGTAACAAGAGAGCCAGTCGGATCAGTCGATGTCATATGTGTGGCACAGGAGAAAGGGGAACGAAGGCTAGCACTGCATCCTCTGAATCAATCGTCTGTTTGATCAGTGGCTGCGCAGAGCTCACAGACAAATGTCTAGTGATAGGGGTTATTAGGAAGTTGATAGGTTGTCCTGCCAGTGAGAAATGCTCAGGGGAGTTGTTCACCAGGACTGGCTACCACGTTTCAGGCCTGCTAATCAGTGTCTAGAGGGGCACACCCCTCTGCTGTAAGCTTCAGCTCGAAGGCATCCAGCTCAAGCAAGCCCAGTTCCCCAAACTAACTGCACAGAAGTCAGCTTTAGTTTGGGGGTACTCAGCTCCCCTTCCAAGGGTCAGCAAGTCCAACTTCTCCAATTAAGTGCCCAGAGGCACCCCACTCCACAAGCCAGCTTCCTGTCCCAGTGCACCCAACCTGCTCCGTGGGTTAGGCAGTCTGTTGCTCTGTGCTGTGCTCTGGCTCTTGGTCCAACTGTGGCTCCCCTGACAGGGTAGCTGTCATCGGACCCAGGAGGGTCACTACCATGCAGGAATCTCAGGTCCAGAGGACGCACTCCACTCTGGGTTCTTGCTGGTAATGAGACCCCTCCCCCTGCTTCTCTGAGGGCTCCTTTGACACACAGCAGGACAGCACTCCAGGGACTCCTGGTCACCATTACTCAGGTGAATCCCATCAGTAATTTCCCCCGCCTTACAGACCCGTGTAGGGAGAGGTTGTTGGAGGGAGTTAGGTTAGAGACTGGATAGAAGAGCTACGTTAAGGAACCCCCTGCCCCTGCAGCACGCAGCATTATCAATAGGGCTTCTGGGTGCCAGGCTGCCGCACCAGGACGGCTCACATAAGGTGGCAGGTTGAGATCAGACAGTGGCCAGGCTGCAGATGAGTCTTAACAGATGTAGTGAGTGGAGGGGCTGAGATGTGGCTGGCTGGGGCTGACAGAGTGCCTGGGGTGCAGTGAACAGTACTGTCCTGCAGGCGGAACTCATGTGGTGGGTGGCAGTAGGCTTGGGGTTCCTTCGCTATAATTAAACAATTCCCTTAGTAATGAGGTTCAGGTGAACAGTATCCCAGACCTTGCACATTATTTGCATATTGCTATCAAAGTTTTACTTGGCTTCCTGTGAAAATCAATTACCTTAAATTGCAGAATTGAATCTAAGAATTAATTTTCACTTGAGAAGGATTTGCAAAGCAAGGCAATTAGCAGCCAGGGCGGTGACTGCTTCTGAACACAGGACAAGACTGGGGGGAGTCTGGCTTGAAAATTCCCGCCCAGGCCCTGTGTGCACCTTCCAGCTGCCTGGGACAGGTTGTGCCCGAGGGTGGGAGACTTATCAGGTAGGAAGTGAGTGCCAGGCTACCAGGGAGGAAGGGCCTATGAGGGGGCCATCTGCCACATGACAGGTGTGGGGAAGGCACTCGGGAAGGAGGCTTCGCTTTGATCTGAGTCTCCGATGTCTGCTTGTGATGGGGATCAAGGAGTCACAGGTGCCAGGCTACAGAGGGAGTGGGGAGCGCGGGCCTGACGGGATAGGTACCCTGCCCTTGAGCGGTTTCCAGCTCAGCGTGACCCTTTAGGAAAGAGCAGAATGACCCAAGGGGGTTCCACGACTCTTAACAGCAGAAAGCCACATTTGGCCTCCACAAAGCAGTTAGTGAGTTTGAACTGCTGGCCTGGTAGTTAGCAGCCCAACGTGTGACCTACTGTGCCACCAGGGCTCCACGTTAATAAAGAGCCTGCAGGGCTGAGCCCCGGTGGCGTAGTGGTTGTGCGCGGGACTGGGGCCCACTGGGATGGAGGTTCAATTCCAGCTTCACGGAGCAAAGGCTGGGCCTCCTACTCCCACCACCTGAGGGCAGTAATGCCCCCCCCAAAAAAACCCAAAAAACAAATAAAGAGCCTGCTGCTGCTGCTGCTGCTGCATGTCAGTTCTGACTGCACCTGAGATCATTGTGGCTGCCACCTTGCCAGTCCATCTCCTGGAGGCCTTCCTCCTTTTCATGCCCCCCCACCCTTGTTAAGCACGATGGCCTGCTCCAGGGACTGGTCTCTCCCGACCGACAGCAGGTCCAAAGCGCATGTTTTCAGATGGTTCTCACGGAGACCCTGGAGCCCATACTGCCCCTCCCACGCAGCTTTTGCTATCATCGAGGACCATGGGGGTTGTCCCTGGAGACCCCTCCCATGGGGTGACTCATCTCTCAGTCTAATGTCCTCACAGATCTGACTCACTGCTCAGTATCCCGTGGCCAGGTGTGAGACCCCAGGGCAAGTTGGGCCCCTGCTCGCTGTGGTTTTGTGGTGTGTCAGATAAAGGGCACCGTGGTCCTGGCTGGCTGTGGCTTGCCTGGGATCCACCCCATCATTCCATCAGCTTTCCCTCCTCAAGTCGGTTCTTTGAAGCTATAGATCAACATGATTTAAAAGGCCGCTCTCATATTTAGAATCTAGAAATGACTGATTGAACATCAGTGTCTTTGACGAGCTGCACTGCTCTGAGAAGTCTGAGTGGAGGAGAATGTTTCTGGTCTTCTGGGCCACACAGGGGCTGGGTGAACAAACATCCAGGGGCCTGGTCCTCAGCACAAAGCGGGCTCGGGGTGCCCATATAGCCATGGTGTGGCGGATACCTCCTGTCCACTGCTGGTGGGTAATGGGAGCTGTGGTGGGTCACATGACTCCACTGCCAAGACCCTGGGATTGTAGCTGTACCCAATACCCCAACCTCTGAAAGGTCACAGGAGGCCCAAGGTCAAATTCCATTATATGCCAGAAGCAATCCCAAGCAAGTGAGGCCCTGGGCACCCGTGGACATGGCGTGGGAGGTTGTGTCTTTAAAAGGAGGGGTCGGAGGCACGCCAGCTGGTCGTGGCTTTAGTTCCTCCTCCTTGAAGAGAAACAGCCACTGGCAGCACCAGGGATGCCAGGCCCCGGGCACATGCAGGAGCTCCAGGTGTGTAGCACACTAACCCCACCCCCTCTTCTGCAGAAACACGAGGACACAGAATGCCCCTGCGTGGTGGTCTCCTGCCCACACAAGTGCAGCGTCCAGACCCTTCTGAGGAGTGAGGTAAGAACCGTGAGCACTGGGCCGTGAGGGCTCTGGACCAGCATGCAGGAGGCCCTCCCCGACCCCGCCACCGGTCCTGACTGGTGACGGTCTCATCAGCTCCACTAGGCGGGAGCAGGAAAGGCGAACCCCCGCTACCTGCTGAGAATCAGCAATGTCAGAGCAGAAAATGGAGTTTTTAAAAAAAAACAAACAAACAAACCACAGGATACATTACCCACAGTGCAAGCAAAGTTGGCCCTTTTTTTTTTTTTAACAGTTAAAGAAAAATCCCACGCTGTTTAAACCCATCAAGTGTGGGATTATGACCAGATGATTCCAGAGAAGTTAACTGGGAGTCACTGCAGGCCAATCGAGGCTTGCCGGGTCGGCATTAGGACCGCCCCAGCCCCCTTTCTCCTGAGCGAGGGGCTTCCTCAAAGGGTACGCTTGCTGCTCCCCATTTCTGAAACCCGTCAGCTAGAGGTGCCACCCTAAGATCCAGGGCCCTTCTCCAGGCCCACGCCACTGCACCCGGTCCATTCCGGCTCTGCCGACCCCGCTGGATGGAGCAGACTGCCCTGAAGTCTCCCCTCATCTGTGGCCAAGCAGCAGGGGGTAGGGGGGGTCGGTGCTGTCAAAGGGAGTGCCGGGAGTGGGGCTGGGAGCCGTGCCGGGGCGCAAGCCCACTTGTACAGTCGGTTTCTTTGGTGTGCTGTCGATGAGGTGTGTGACCCCGCTGCACCCTGAATGCTGACAGTTGTTGTGTTTCATGCAGTTTTTGTTGAGAGTCTCTAAATGTGCTTTACAGTTGGCGTTTATTTCTTTTGTTGACCTTTTTGAAATTCTGGCCCTGTAAACGGCATGTCACATTTGGAACAGCTCTGCTGTCAAGAAATGGCCCAGCTGAAGAGCCGTGAAGTAAATGTGTGCGGTGTGTGTGTGTGTGTGTCCCTGGGGTGGTGAGGCAGGCTTGCTGCCTCTGCGTCTGGGCTCCAGGTCATATCTGCACATCAGTAGATGCGACCTGCGCCCCGACTCTGTTTGAACATGTGCGTGCCAGCGTTCGTGCCACAACTCACGTCTCTTTCCCGTTACAGTTGAGTGCACACTTGTCAGAGTGTATCAATGCCCCCAGCACCTGTAGTTTTAAGCGTTATGGCTGCGTTTTTCAGGTCAGTATCCGACATTCATCCTTCCGGTCATTGGCATTCCACAATGAGGGAAAGTGGGTCTATGACCATTCTCACGGGCAAGGGCTGGCCTCTTCTAGCCTCGCCCGCTGCACGCATCGTGGGTCTGGCTCCGAAGTGGCCCGCGGACCCCTCTGCTGAGGGGTTCGTCCTCCCGCCAGCCCTAGAAGAGCTCCAGCGAACACCAGCAATGACAGCGAGGGGCTTCCAGACAAACCGCTTTGAGTCACGGAGGTCATTTGAATAGAATCAACACAGCCCATCCCAACACACTCCCCAGCTCCCCTGGCATGGGGTGTACCCTCCATGGGCACACCCAGGCTGGCAGACGCTGACAGAGGCCAGCGCCCCGGAGGGACAAGGGGACATCCCGGTTCCTGCCACACCTAGTGTGAGACACTGTCTCTCTCCAGTGGTTTTGTTTGTGCTTTTTATTCTTACCCCCCATGCTTCTGAGATCGCTTGCGGATTGGAAGTGAGCTTCGACTACCATCTGCATCCTCCTTGGAGTGGTCAAAGGGGCGTGAACACTCCACCTTGTAGACCCAAGCCTCTGGACCGTCAGGGCATTAGCTTCGAGACCAGCTGACAGCTGGTGGCCTCTTAGAGTTTGCTCAGCCAGCCAGAAGTCCCCACCCGAAGGCACTGTTCCCTCCACTTTGGCGTGTAGCGAGACTGGGGTTCGCCATCGTGCCGTCTGACGTAATGCCATCCATCCTCTGTGTACATGTGCATATATGTTTATATACGGCCACACTATATGAACGTATATGCCTCTGAAGAGTCTATGTACAGAGTATATATTTTGGAGATCATCGAGACAATTTCCCGTGGCTTTCCCACTGTCTGTTACCAAACCATTCTCCTCGCATTCCGATCATCTTCAGCCAATGGAGCACATGTCTGTCGAGTGGTGGCGCCCACACCCCGGATGATCTGCATCTTATGTACTCTGTACATTTTCTGTGTTTTGTATGTAACTTCCCGGGTACGCCCAGGCGGGGTGGGGGGAGCCTGTTTGAGCTAGCATGGTAGTAGTCTAGTAAATTATCCCAACGCCCCCATTTCACCGCCCCTCCTGGGTAACTTGAGACAGCTTGACGTTTTCCGCCAAGGCCCGAAAGCAGGACTCGCAGGGAGTCGGAACTGTTAATTGGCGGTCTGGGCCGAGCAGCCCCTGACCTGCACACACTTGGTGGGGTGGGGGGGAAATGAGGACAGAGCAGGCACTTGAGCTGGCATGAGGCTGTGCTTTTCTGTCAACGTGGGGAGGGGCGTCAGCTTAATACTTTGCTGCCTCTCTTTCCTCCCAGGGAACCAACCAGCAGATTCGAGTGCACGAGGCCAGCTCAGCAGTGCAGCACGTGAACTTACTGAAGGAGTGGAGTAACTCCCTGGAGAAGAAGGTGGGGCTCTGCGCGTGCGTGTGCTACCACACCCACACACCCACACACACCCCAACAAACCCCCTATCACACACACCACCCACAAACACTGCCACTTGCCATGGCCCCAAACGTCATGTCATGGGACAGGGCAGTGTCAAGAGCCCCACCACTGCCCTCCTCAGGGTTTCCGTGGCCAGTCTGACACGGGATCACCAGGTCTTTCTTCCAAAGCCTTCTCGGATGGACTCCAATTGCCCACTGCTCTCTGCATGTGTGTTTCTGTACAGGTCACAATCTCGGCTCTTACATCAATACAGAGGGGGAGACGTACACACACACACACACACACACACACCTGTTAACATGACTTCTCTGTCTGTGTGCCTATGCGTATCTGCGTGATAATGAGTTTTCAAGATATTTGTACATACATGTTGGTCATAATCTCCAAATTATTCAGGCGTAGCTATAAACAGTGACTTCAAATTGTTTAAAGAAAGGCTTTTCTATAGTTAGTAATGTTTTTTAGATCAAAGAAATGCATCAGAAGACTATCAGAAAGCACTTGCTCTTTCTGTGATCCCGAACTTATGGTGTTTGCTTTATTATTTTTGTTGTTTGTTTCTTTTTGTATGACTTGCCAAGTAAGTACACAGATGTAGAAACACCAATCTTGGGGTGGTTATGTGTGTATTGACCTAGAATACAATTGTTTTTTCTGTGAGCAGTCCCACTTGCGCATGTGTGCATACACACAGTCACCCCACCACCCACCCCATCTCTTTCTATGAATAGTCCCAGTAGCTCACGCATACACGCGTGCGCGCACACACACATACCCCTGCCCATCCCATGTCTGTGTCTGAGCATGTGTGCACACTCATGCACATACACTCCCACCACCACCAGCGCCCACCCACGTCTGTGTATGGTACACACACTCACTCATCCCCATGCCATCGGGGCTGCATTTGCACGGTTGTGAGTGGGCGGCGGCGGCAGAATTGAGTTCCCTCAGATGGCGCAGCCCTCCCAGCGCTGCCCATGGACCGAAGGGAATGGCTCCCAAGTCTGCCCTAAGAAACAGAGGACACGCGTCCCGGTCCCTTGCTGTTACCGTCCCAGAGCAGGACCCCCGCCAGCCTGTCCTCATGGCCACTTCCTGTCTGGCCCTGATCCATCTGCAGCAGGTCTCTCTGAGAGCTTGCTCAGCCGCCCGCTCCATGGGCCCTGCTTCCCCTGAGCAAGGTGTCAGTGCCATGGGGACCCTCAGGGAGGAGCAGGTGTGGCGCCGCCCGCTGTGGCTCATTCGCCGTGGGGACCAGTGCTGGTGGGGGCAGAACCCTCTGGTGGGAGACCGCCTGTGGTTCCAGCAAGTCTGCAGAGACTTGGAAGGACTTACTAGGACCCTCAATCCCAGCCATTCCAGATTCAAATCCCCCTGAGAGCGGCAGGCCTAGTAGGTGTCAAACTCAAAAAACTTCATCGGGAGTCTTCCGTTCATTCTGCCATGGAAGAGTCGCTCTCTGTAAATGCCTACACTTCGGTGGAGAAGTGTAAGGTTGGCACGCTTGTCGTGCAGACAAAAGAAGACGCTTTTGGACAGCACAATACGCCTTGTGTCTGGTGAGTCCTTGAGATTGGCTCTCATGAGGAGCGCAGCTCGCTCACGAGCAGTTGACCAGTACCCCCCAGCCCCACTCCCTCTTTTGGAGGTAATGTTGGCTTTGCCTTTGGAAGCTCCCAGGCAGAGGTCTCCGGGCCTTCTGTCTCCCGGGTGCCGGACTGCTCGTGGAAGAACCTGCCTTTCATACTGACTTCAGTCTGCCAGGGCCGGGGCTGGGGCCAAGAGTCTGCCCCGGTCCATCTGTCGAGGGCGTTCATTCATCTCCAGGGCACCTGCTCTGGGGGCCCACTCAGAGAGAAAGACCGGCCTCATTGCATCCCTGTGGAGCCCACGGCGCCCAAGGGAGGGCTCCCTCACCCATGTCCACACCGACTCTCCCTCCACGAAGCCCACCTGTTCCTTAACCTCTTGCTGGTCCAGGTTCAGTGGAAATGGCCCAGTGTGCAGACTCGGCATCTTGGAAATGTGGTCCCTCTGGGGTATCGTTCTAGGGTCCCTCCCTCCCGGGGCACCCCAGTACGTGCCCTGGGGGATTGGGTCACAGAGGTGATCCTTTGTGCCCTCGGTGGACCCCTGCTTCTCATCAGAGATGTGTGTCTCTCGGCCCCGTAGTTGCTTTGCACCCCTGGGGTGGGAGCGGCACAAGGACTTGGCTCGGTGAGGAGGGGAGCGTTCACACTGAAAAGCGCAGCTGTGTTGTGGAATCATGGCGGGAAGCGCCCAAGTGTGTTCCGGGGACCCTCAAGTCCGAGGGAAATGCAGGAGCGGGCCAGAGTGGCCCTGGTGAGGAGGCTCTTGGGAGCGGGGCCCAGTGTCTCACCTGCCTATCAGCTTCACGAGTGGCACACGGGATGTCTGCCTGCCTCATAGGCGGGCCCCTCCTCGCCGCACACCCAGGATCTGTCTTCAGCTGCCGCTGAAGAGGAGACGCTGAGGGGTCCCCACGGCTGGACGAGCCCGTGTGTGCAAGAGCCTCGGTGCATCCTCAGGACTTGATCTGTCACCCGAGAAAATGGCCCCTGTTTTGTAGACACTGGAGATTTGGGCCAGAGGGCAGGCAGGTGTAGTACCTGGTGTGAGCCTCACGCGTGGGGACCCGGGCCCCTCTGATCCTCGCACCCCCTTCCTGCAGCGAGCAGGCGGCCCTCTGAAGCGCGCTGTTTGAGGTCTGAAGTTCTCCCTTTGCTGAATGAAACCCTGGCTGCGTGAGTTATTTTTGCCCAGGAGGCCTTGACAATCACATTCCTTTTAAGCTCGTTTGGAAGCTCCAGGCATAGGAAGGGGCATCAGGCAGGGAAGCAGCCCATGTGCCTCTGGGCAGAGTCAAGAGGCGGGAAGCATCCGGAATCAGTTCTTTCTCACAGTGGCCTGTCCCAAGATGTCTGCGGCCCCTGCACCCCCGAGGGTTGTGGTGAGACCCTGGTGGGCCCAGGAGAGCTGGCATGGGAGGGGTGCCTAGGCCGCAGAGTAGGAGATTGTGCAGGTGCACCACGCCCCCCTCCCCGTGTGTGAATGCGGGCATCAATCAATGGACAGGAGCTTTGTCCCGACGTCAGCATGCCCCTTCTGGGGGTCTGGGGACCTCGGACTCCTGGCCCCAGGTCTGCAGGCTGCGTGGACAGCGGACTTGGAAGCACTGGCTCATCAGGCTCTTCTCTGGACTGGCACAAGGGTCACGTGTGGACCTGGTCCTGGGCATCACAGGTGAAGGCCACGGTGCAGGTGCTACAGGCAGGGTCTGCGGTGAGCGTTTCAGGTGAATGGGGCAGGGTGGGTGCTCAGGGTGTTGCAGGTGGGTGTTAGTAGAGACACTTGCTGCGGGACTTTGTCATCGGCTCTTCTCGACACCTGAGCATTACGTGTCACGGGGCCGCGGCTCCTCCTCCCCGGGTCTTCTTGCTGTGCTGTGTGCCGGCCTACAGCGGGAGCAGGAGATGGTACTTGAGTGGGTTGTGGAGCCCCTGGGGTAGGCCGTGCAGGGGTGGTTCTTGCTATCCGTTGGTCAGGCGTGTATGCGCACCTTTGTGTACAGGTTTGGAAGCAGCTCTTGTAGAAGACGTCTTGTTGCCAGTAGGACCTGAGGATGCCCCTTCCCTCCCTCCACCCTGAAGAGCCCTTAGTGGCCGTGCCTGCTGCCCCTTGAGTCCTGGGAGGGTCTGAAAAGCAGGCCGAGGAGGGGTCCCCGCAGCCTTCCTGGGGCAGCCATCGCGTCTCCAGGACCTGCTCTCCACCCTGCGGCCGCGTAACCCCTGCCTTTGTAACATGGTCACTGGGGAGGAGGACCTGCCGTCTTCCTGCCCCCAATGCACTGTCCTTCCTCAGGTGTCCTTGCTGCAGAACGAGAGCGTGGAGAAAAACAAGAGCATACAAAGCCTGCACAACCAGATCTGCAGCTTCGAGATCGAGATCGAGAGGCAGAAGGAAATGCTGCGGAACAACGAGTCCAAGATCCTTCACTTGCAGGTGAGATGCCTGGGGCCGGGAGGAGCTGACGCTCCCTGCGCCCCTCAGTCACGCCATGAAGGAGAGGGGCTTTTTGAGCGGACACACAAAGACGTGGGCTGGGGGGAGAAGATGTGAAACTGAGTTTTGGGGGTGTGGGCACCTTCATGACCACGGAGGGTCCCTCTTGTGCTGTGCGGTTGTGCTGTGTCCAGCTACACGTCATTGGGACAGAGAGTCGGATGATTCTGTTCCGAGTTGTCAGTTGGCATGCGTGCCTTTATGCAGATGACACCAGTATCATGCGTGCATGTGACATGCGTGCCACCACGCAGACATGCCCGCATCACACACGTCGCACAGGCGGTGCCCATGCGGCATCCATCCAGTCACGCAGACAGCAGGCGGGTTGCGTGCCGTCACTGGGCTCACCCGAGATAACTCTCGTAAGCTGCCAGCTGCTTTTCCAAACACACAGCTGTAAAACAAATGTGCTTCTTAAATTATTTTTTGGCATCACTGCCCTCTGCTGGCCGTGGGAGCTACCCAGCCTTGCTGCTGCTGGATTTGAACCGCCAAGCCAGTGGGCCGCAGTCCCGCTCTCAACCACTCCGCCCCCGGGGCTCAGCCACAAATGTGCGTGTAACAACACAGAGGGATGGTGTGTTTGGCAGAGAGAGAGAAGGGAAAAAAAAGAGAAGGCGTGTCTAATACTTTACTTCACCAAAGCCATGTGGCCCACCCCGGCCACTGCCATCACTGCCACGCTCATAGCAAAGGTTGTCCACCTTTATGGGGGCCGGCAGCCTCGTCTGTCTCCTGAGGAGCGGCTGCTGGCCTTACCATTAGCAGTCCAGTGCACTGCCGGGGCTCCCGGCAATCCAAAACCCCCAACCAGCCCCTGCCTCTGGTTCTGTTCCGATGCCTGGCCACCGTCAGAGACGAGGTCAGAGCAGCCCCGGTGAGTCTGCGAGGCAGCTGAGAACCCTTCTCTGCTCTCTCCTGCTGGCCGTGCACAGAGCCTTTGTCCAGAGCCTTTGCCCTGTAAGGAGGGACCACTGGGAGCAGGCCTGCTGTACACGCCACAGCGCACTTCATCCGTCAGCACACGCTCACGGGCCTGTAGCTGGGGGAGCGTGTGTGTGTGTGTGTGTGTGTGTGTGTGTGTGTGTGTGTGTGTGTCCGTGTCCTGGGTGAGAGTGTGGCTACAGGGGTCCAGGTGCCGAGGGAGGGAGCTGTCTCCCGGTGCAGGAAGTACTCCATCGTCAGCGGGCGCCCCTGCGTGACCCAGGGGTGTGTCTTCCTTATTGGGTGCACCCCGTGCCATCACCCACGCCTGCCCCGACGTCCTCGGTGCAGTCTCCGCGCCTGCACTCGCACGGCCCTCCGGGAGGGTGCCTCCTTTGGTGGGTGCTCTGGGCTTACCCAGAGGAGGAGAAAGCGACGTGCAGTGAAGATCGCCTTAGAAAGGGCGCCAGTCACGGGTGTCAAGCCCAGTGGTGGCACTGGGGACCTGCCCCGGCTGTCCATCAGTCCAGCCTGTGGGGCCTCCTTACCTGCAGCACCTGGGGCGGTCCACTGCTGGGGGCGGGGTTGGGGGGGGCGGGGAGAGGGAGGTGGGACTGCCGAGGCCCACTGTGTGCTCCCCTCGGGAGGGCCCCGTCCTCAGTGGACGGACAGCTTGACAGCGAGGCACTGACAGCAGACAGGCAGAGGCGCTGGCCTGACTCTCCAGGACTTGACACCGGTTCTGTTTCCCTTCCCCGGTCCATCCCGAAAATTCCTCACGTGCTCTATTAGGTACGGATTAAATCGTCAAACCCAGGAAACGGAGTAGACCAGAGACGCAGGTTGTAAAGAAAGGGGAGAACCTGAGTCGCTTGAGTCCAGAGATGTGAGGACTCGGGGGGGGGGGGGCGGCGAACAGCCGGGGCCAGTGCCCCTCGACTTGTGGAGGAAAGAGGCCTTGCTTTAAAGAGGGGGTCCTCGCTCCGGCTCCAGGCACAGGACCAGCGAGGCAGTTCCCTGGCCAAGGATAGGGCTTGCAGGAGTCCCTCCAACTTGGGGTTCAGGAAAGGTGTACTATGGGCTACCGCTGTGGGCTGGAGAAGGGCGATCCTGTCTGTCATGCTTGCTCCTAGGGCCGTGGGGGTGCTGCTTGCCTTCCTCACCTGGGGCTCACCTGCAGCAGACTGCCTGGCTCGGACTTGCCCCTCTCCCGACTGCCCCCTCAGGCCCACATGCCCCTCAGGAGACTCAGCATGTGCATGTCACCACGTCCCCGAAGCCTTTGGTGCCTGGCCGTGCCTTCTGCAGTCAGGTCAGCCCCTTGCTTGCCCACTTGGTGCCTCCTCCCCTGGCCAGCCCTGCCTACTTGGAGCCCAGGGGTCTGTGGAACTGCTAGGGCTCCACAAAAGCTGGGGTCCGACCCCCTCCTGCCCACAGCCCTCGAGGCATCGCAGCCAGCCAGGTCACTGTCCTGAGGCCCCTTCCTCCGTGTCTGACCATGCAGGCTCTGAGCCGTGGTACCTCTGGGCTCAGGATGCCTGGCAGCTCGGGGTGGGGTGGGGTGGGGACCCTCCGAAGGAGGCATAGTGCATTTGTGCCTGTGGCCCAGGAGAAGAGCTGTTCCTTAATATTTTAAATATCTCTTAACAATCTTAGTATTTTTTAATCGTTTTAGTATTTTCTGTTGCAGCCAGAAATTAAAAAGACAATCCTAGGTAGTAGCTGGATTCCCCTCCTCTTACCAGTAAGAAGAGGATGAATTTGACCCTTCTGTAGCCAGGGAGTCTGCACAGTGCAGAGCGGAGATGGGTGAAGGCAGTCCTAGCTCTCCCAGCCCTGACTCTGAGGGCTGAGGCCACCGCTGGCACCTCATGAAGTTGCGTACGGGCTCCAGGGGTGGCCCCGGGGCTGCTGGTTGAAGCCTTGAAGGGCGTAGCGCCTGGGGCAAGGAGAGGGGTCTTAGGAAGCATGGCCTGAAACTGGGGTTGATGTGTACAGAGAGCCGGCTCTTTGTAGGCCGAGCATCCAGCAGGCACAGAAGGCTGGGGAGACCCCTACTCTGCTTGGCGAGAGACAGCCATGTGCGGAGAGGGGCCACATTGAAAACAGTGCGTTTTCCCTGGCTTGTCTGGAAACGCCTTTTGAGTACTTTGGTTGGGCCCTGTCTCTCCGTGTGTGTGTGTGTGTGTCTGTCTGTCTTTCTCACACAGAGACAGGCTGGTGTGTGCCGACTTTCAGGGGCGAGCAGGCTGTGAGCCTAGGAATCCTCACTTAGACAACACAGTCACCACAGAGTGGCCTGTGTGATCAGCTGGGTCTCAGAGCGTCCACTGCTTGAAGGGCACATGGGGCCCTGGGTCTACCTGCCCCTGGGGCCCCGGGCGTGAGAGCGGATCTGAGTGGCCCTTGGGCTGTGGCCCAGTGGTTACCCCACCATCCAGACCCTGGTTATTGCCTTGCTGTCCAGCACTTGCTCCTCTGTCCATTAGCGCATCCACTTCAGCGCCGTTTCCAGCATTTGTGCGCAGTGTGTAAGAGACACGACCGCGGGGTGGGGAGACTGGGGGCTCATTAAAGACACACTGTGGCCTGGACTTTCATTCATAGCATGAGCTTTGTCTTCCAGCAAATAGACTTTACGAAGTCATTAAATCCACCTCTGGCCGTCTGTGGGTATTTGAAAATAGAACCCCACTGTGGCAGCAAGCAGCGCTGCCCAGAGAAGGCTCGAGGTAGATGCCAGCTCTCTGCGGGCTCCTCTGCCCGCACCCCCTTTTCACCCGAGAAGCCATGAACCCACACCTCTGGAGCTTCTGTTGTTAGCGGCCCCCACGGTGGCAAAAGCTTCCAGGATGAAAACAGAGTCTAAGGAGGGGAGAGGGCTTTAGATAGTGGAGCCTGTGGCCGCCCTCCAGCCCCGACTGCCGGGCAGGGCCTCCCCTACCCCGTCTCTCACTGGTGGGAGAGGACCCAAGTGTTTGTCCGCCCCGTGGCTGAATTTAGGTGGCCCTGACTTCCTGCCCCTCTGGACGGACGGCTTCCCTGAGGGTCCGGGCAGCCTGGGCGTGCAGAGGGGGTACTTGCCGCTTCTCTTCCTCTGGTGGGTGAGGGAGGCCGACTGGGAGACCTGTGTACTCAGACTGGGGGCCTTGAGGACCCAGCCCTGCCTCCCGGTGTCCCCGCTGTACCTCCTCGGTCTCCCGAGACACCCAGGGGACTGTGGATGGCCGTGAGTTCTGCAAGGACCAGGAAGGGCTGGTAGCAGTGTGAGGATGGGCGGTTGGCGCTGGGCATCTCATTAGCGGTGCCTGGGGTCCCGGGGCCTAGAGCAGCGGGTGGGTAGGCTGCAGTGCGGGTCTCTGCCTGGAGCAGACAGCTCGGGGCAGCCGAGTCCCTCCTGAGCCCTACCCCCCCCCCCCCATCTGGGTGCTGATTGTGCTCCGCCTTCCCTGGGTCCATCACACAGCGAGTCATCGACAGCCAAGCGGAGAAGCTGAAAGAGCTGGACAAGGAGATCCGTCCCTTCCGGCAAAACTGGGAGGAGGCCGACAGCATGAAGAGCAGCGTGGAGTCCCTGCAGAACCGCGTCACCGAGCTGGAGAGCGTGGACAAGAGCGTCGGCCAAGCCGCACGCAACGCCGGTGAGCTGAGCGCGGGGCTGCCAGGTCGGGTGTGCGGGTCGGGCAGGGACTTCTGGCCCTGAGGGCAGCTCCCACCGCGGGGCTGCAGGGGCTGCCCGGCATGCTCCCTGGGAGCGGGGAGTGCGCGTCTGTCCCGCTGACACAGAGGCAGGCAGGGGAGTGAGCTTCCTGTGCGCGGGCCGGGCCGGGAGGAGTCCAGGTGGCTGCCCCCCCCCCCGTGCTGGCCCGCTGACCTGTGCTGCCCTTCTTGCCCGCAGGCCTACTGGAGTCCCAGCTGAGCCGACACGACCAGATGCTGAGCGTCCATGACATCCGGCTGGCGGACATGGACTTGCGCTTCCAGGTCCTGGAGACGGCCAGCTACAACGGTGTGCTGATCTGGAAGATCCGAGACTACAAGCGTCGGAAGCAGGAGGCCGTCATGGGCAAGACCCTCTCCCTGTACAGCCAGCCCTTCTACACGGGCTACTTCGGCTACAAGATGTGCGCCCGGGTCTACCTGAACGGGGACGGCATGGGCAAGGGCACGCACCTGTCGCTCTTCTTCGTCATCATGCGCGGGGAGTACGACGCCCTGCTCCCCTGGCCCTTCAAGCAGAAAGTGACGCTCATGCTGATGGACCAGGGGTCCTCACGGCGCCATCTGGGGGACGCCTTCAAGCCCGACCCCAACAGCAGCAGCTTCAAGAAGCCCACGGGCGAGATGAACATTGCGTCGGGCTGCCCGGTCTTTGTGGCCCAGACGGTCCTGGAGAACGGGACGTATATAAAAGATGACACCATTTTTATTAAAGTCATAGTGGATACTTCAGATCTGCCCGACCCCTGATGAGCCGCCCCGCGGGGAGCTGGATCAGCAGCAGGTAACTCCGCTGAGGGGGGGGAGCGGGGGCTTGCACCGGTCTGTCTTCACCGTGGTCCTCACGTGGAGGAAGGACCTTGCGGAATGGTGGCATGGCAGAAGGCTGTCCGGGCCGACGGGAGGAGCCCATGTGTCCCCCCGACCCCCTCACCCACCCACCGCCTCCCCCACAGACTCTCCCACTCGCCCTCTGCAGAGGCAGACGCCGCCGTCGCCAGAGGAGACACTCATGTCCATTTCGAAAGACTTCGTTCATGAGACACGTATGCTCGACAGAAGAAACCGGACTCTTCTTCCTGACACTTGAACACCGAACATACAGAAAACATAGAAAAACAAAAACAAACACAAAGCGTACACGCCCGTGGGGTAGCCGGACACACGTCAGCATGCTTCCCGTCGCAGAAGGCCCAGGGCAGTCGCTGGGGCCCGGAGTGGCCGCCCCCTCCCTGCGAGGGCCCGCGCCCCCGGCAGCACGCCGTCCCTCGTCGGGCCCCACCGGCCTCTGCCTCATCGTCGGCTTCGTCGGGAGACCCGGAAGTATGCCTCGGTCTCGCCTTTTATTATTATTATTATTATTGTTATTTTATTTTTTTTAAGTCTCTGAATTCAGATTCCGATCCTTATTTTAATTTCAAGTTCGACAGAGAATTGTTAGGGCAGACCTTTTATTTCGCCACGCTGGCAGACTGCTGTTTCTTGGAAGAAAGTGAGCGCCCACCCAGCGCGGGCCGTCCCTTGCCAACGGGAGGAGAGTGTTCAATCTGCTGTTATTTCTCGTTAGAAATGTAAACCTTTGCTGTCTGTTGTAGTCGATGACACTACTTCAAAATTACTATGAGAGGAAAATTGCTCATGGATGCTGTGCATCATTTTCAGATTTATAATTGTTTTCACCCTAAAATAGGGCATTAGTTGAACTTTGGAGTTCTCAACAAAATCCTATAGGTTTTTAAAATTCTGCCCCACGTGTCCAGACGCGCCCCCTCTCTCCCTCCCCCTTCCCCTCCCCTCCCTCTCTTCTCTCCTTCCCCCTCCCCCCTCGCTAACAATCTTCTGTCCTGTGTCCGGTCTCGGGAGTGGACCAGGGGACGTGTGTGTGCCCAGAGGGCCGTGGCTGAGGGTCCAGTGACCCGGCGGGGACCTCTCCACGTGGAGACGGCAGCGTCTGTGCCTGTGCCTTAGACGTGACATGCTGCTTCCCTACCCTCGTCTGCGTCCGCCTCACTCTGCTCCCCACCCCCCACTCCCACTAATGGTCACAGGTTCCATGTCACTGGGCCCCACGGGCCAGCCCCCGCTCTGGTGGCACCTGGCCCTCCACCGTCCCCCCCCCTTCCCCCCAAGGCTGACGAGGACAGAAACGAGCACCCTGGCCCAGCCGTGGACACCGCCTGCCCCCCACCCCAAGTCACCCGCTAGAAGTGGATTCCTCCGAGCACCCCGGAGCCCACTGCCCAGGGGCTGCCCGCCTGCCCGCCCGGAGGTCAGAGGTGGCGGCCCTGCCCAGCCCACACCTCGGGGGCGGGGGTGGGGCGGGCGGCCCCCCCACTCACTGTTTACTTCTACCCAAGGTCCAACTGTGATTCAGAGTGTGTGGCCGCAGCCCCTCACGCTATATGCACCACGCTCTTGGTGCTGTTACATCAACGGGTGCTACACGCCACGGGTGCTTCCCGCCAGCCACACCTGTGCCACTGCTACCACGGCGCGCCCGCCATGGGCCAGCCGGCGCGCCCCACTGCCTGCCCTGGGCCCTCCACCTTGCCACGTGGGACAGCTGGACCGGGGCCCGGGGCCCGCACGTCTCTGGTGCTGCCACCTGTCCTGGGTGTGCCTTTGCCCCAGTGCCTGCTGGAGGTGCCCCCCCCCCATGCCCATCCGCCGCACCACCGTCTGTGGCCGCCGTCTCCCCGTCTCCCCGCCTCCCCGCTGCCCTGCCGTTGCTATGGGGGTGAGTTCTGTCGCGCCACACCCCCCCCCCCCCCACCTAGGAGTCTCATCACCCCTCACAGGATGGGCTCTGAGCCCTGCAGATGCCATGGGGACCACTGCTCCCTCCACGCTGCGTCACCCACCCCCAAGGGCCTGTGAGTGCTACCTAGTAACCCCTCCTGCACTCCCGGTGGCAGCCCTGAGGCCGTGGTGGGCCCCCGCCACTAACCCTTGGTATCCAGAGGGGAGCCCACCCCTCGCCGCCTGACTTGGCAGCGCCCCCCAGAGGCCAGGGGACCCTCGTTGGTTTCCGGCCCCAGCACACGGCCGCCCCGGCAGTGGCAGCGCTGTCATGGGGCTGGGAAGGTGTGTTCCCAGGGTGGCCTGGGCCCCTGCTATAAGCACCTTGCCTCCTGGGCTCCAGCCCTCCTGGGAAGAGCACCCACTACCCACCCCCCAGGGCTCCTTGTGCCCTCCCGTCCTCCCCACCAGGTGTCCCCACCTGGCTGTGGTCCCTGTGAGGAGCTCCTTTGGCAGCCAGGCCGGGCTGCAGGGCCACCTGATCCGCACGTCCCCCAGGGATGGTGGCCCCTGCTCTGGGTCTCCCACTGACGGCCTGGGTTCAGAGTTGGGGACTGAGTGAGGGTCTGTCAGCCCTGAGGGGACCCAGTGGTCCATCTCTTGTCAGCTAACTTGGCCATTTCCAGGCCGGGGTCATTCTGAGACTCCTGTGGGAGTGGGGGTGCTATACCCCGAGGACACCCCCGCACTGAGGGAACCATGGCTTCCTGGTGCCTATGTCAGGGGTGTAAGGGTGGTGTGGCGTGGGTGGGGCCACAGCATACCCTCCGCCTCCTTTCTCGCTCCCGGCTGTGGCCCCGGTGCCTGTGGGCTCTGCTGCAGCCCCTGCACCATGTCCTCCCCCCCGCCCATGCCAAGACTCCAGCTAGACCACTCCCAGCCCCCCAGGATCCTCAGATCTGCCCCACCCCCAGCAGCCAGCAGGGGGTTGCGAGTAGGTGCCCCACAGAGCTGGCAGTGACCCTCCCACTGCCCCCCTCAGTGAAGTGGTAGGCCGTCCAGTTCAGCCCCCTCCCAGGCCCCCCTGATTGACGTGCCCCTCCCCCCTTGTCGTCAGCTGCTCCTCACTGCAGAAGTGTCACGGTGACACCAGGCCCCTGTGATCCTGCAAGCCGATGGGAAGGGCCTGGACAAGGCCTGTCCTGCGATGGGCAGCCATCGCCGGCTCAGCTCAGGGCCCTGCAGCAGGCGCAGAGCCAGGCACGCTTCATGCCCAGGGGCACTGCCCGCAGTGCCTGCGCCATGCTGCCCACGCCCCGGGCCCGCCAGTCCGTGTGGGCATCCCGGAGCGCTGACAGCCCACAGAGCTGCAAGCCGTAGTGTCCACTCTCAGGCCAAGCCAGGTAGTTGCCAGAGGGTGGGAGGTTCTAGAGCACCTGCCCCTACCCGTGTCCAGCACGTGAAGAGTGGAGGTGCTGCCCACCCCGTCTGCTCCTGCTCTCAGCCCAACACCACGTCTGTCCCCTGCTCTCTCGGCCCAGGGCCTGTGCCCCAGATAGGATGTCCGTCTGGCATGTGCAGGTGGCCCTGGGGGGATGCCTGGGGCACAGGGAGGCCACCCACCCCCCCCCCCAACCTGACAGCATGGGGTCATTTCTGGGGTCTCCGAATGCAAACCTGCAGATGGATCCTCATGTCCCTGTCCAGGACAGGGAGGCGGCTGCCACACCCAGGCCCACGTGCTCGACCCCCACCCTGCCCACCCCCAGCCGCTGTCCTCCAAGCACATCTTTGGAATTTTTCTCAGTGAATAAGGTGACAGTCCTCCCCTTCCCCTACCCCCACCCCCACCCCCACCCTTCGTGATTCGTGGTGATTGGTTGGTA
>PVJH01030875.1:0-24318 GCA_004026705.1 Nesogale talazaci
TGAGGCATAGTATTCCATTGTGTGTATGTGCCAGAGTTTGCTAATCCATTCATCTACTGATGGAAATTTAGCTTGCTTCCATGTCTTTGCGATTATGAATTGTGCTGCAATAAACATTGGCGTGCATACCGCTGGCTGTGGTTTATTTCTTGCCTCTTCTGGGTATATACCCAATAGTGGTATAGCTGGATCGTAGGGTGATGTATGGATTGTTTTAAGAGCTGTAAGAGTCCCCTGTGAAATGATTTTTTAATAAGAAATAAATATGCCCGATTTGGCAGTACATATTCTGTAATTGGAATGATAGAGAGAAGATTAGTATGGCTGCTGCACAAGGATGATATGGAAATTCGAGAAGTGTTTCATATTTTTAAGAAATGAGGAGCTGATATCAGGCTCAAGTTGGAAAAGAATGCTTTGAAAATAATGATGGCAGTATACGTACAAATGTGCTTGATGCATTGGAGGAGTGTATGGATTGTGATAAGAGATGTAAGAGTCCCCAATAAAATGATTTTTTAATAAAAGATAAATAAGTTGATAAACAGAAGCAGATAGCAGCTGGCCAGGTGCTTTTTACTGTCGTACTACTAGGTGGATTTAGTTTTTTTTTTAATCTTTTGGGAGCTCTTACAGAGATGGATTATAACAATCCATAATTTAATTAGATCAAGCATAATTGTACAGTGGCTGCCACCATCATTTAAAAACATTTTCTTTCTTCTTGAACTCTCTGATATCAGCTCCCCTTTCTTCTCTCCCTCCCCAGTCTGCTCCCCTGAACCCTTGTTATATTATTTATTATTATTATTATTATTATTATTATTATTATTATTATTATTATTTTGAACTACCAGTCTTTAGGTCAGTTGAAAATAGTTCTCACCGCCCAGGGACCAACATATAATCAAAGTTCCCCCAACATAAGAGGATAAAAACTGCAAGAACTCTGTTTAAAGACTAAAGCAACAAATGATATTTTAGAGTATAGGAAGGAAGGATGAAAGGTCCGTCCTGGAAAGCACTTGAGAAGAGACAAGAAGCAAACACACAAACCCTCCCCACACCTCAGCAGGTTTTAGATGATGGGAACATTTTCAGTGTCTACAGGGAAAGAGCAGATCATATAAGACATTTTAAAAATCAGATCGACAGGAGAGTGCTCAGAAGCTACACTCAGCTCTCACTGCCATCAAGTCAGCTGTGACTCACAGTGATTCCAGGACAGCGTGGAACTGCCCCGTGGGTTTCTAGGACGGACTATTTACAGGGGCGGAGCACCTCTTCCTTTTCCTAGAGTGTGGGACTGCTGATCTCACAGTTGTTCACAGTCAAGTATGTGACCCATTACATAACTTGAGCTCCATAAAGTAACACTAGAAATAAGGAAACGGAATAACTTTTCCCCCCTATAATCTCCAGCTTTCTTTCTTTTTTATAAAACAAGTAACTTTATTGGGGGCTTGAACAATTCTTCTCACTATCCATCCATCCATCCATCCATCCATCCATCCATCCATCCATCCATCCATCCATCCATCCATTGTCTCAAGCACATTTGTACATTTCTTGCCATCATCATTCTCAAAGCATTTGCTTTCTATTTGAGCTCTTGGCATTAGCTCCTCATTTTTTCCCTCCCTCCCTCGTCCACCGTCCCTCCCTCATGAACCCTTGATAGTTTATAAATTATTATTTTTTCATGTCCTGCAATGTCCTATGTCTGTTGTCCATCTCCTGGGGAGGGGATTCTATATAGATCATTGTGATCATCACCTTTCTCCACACCCCCCACCTTCCCCTTCCCTTTCTGGTATGACTACTCTCAATATTGGTCCTGAGGAGTTTTTCTGCCCTGTGTTCCCTGTGTTCCTAGTTCTTATCTGTACCCATGTACATGATCTGGACTAGGAAGATTTGTAAAATAGAACTTTCTTTTTAATCTTTTATTAAAAATCATTTTATTGGGGGGGTTGCACAACTCTCATCATAATTCATCCTTCCATCGTGTCAAGCACATTTATACATTGATTGCCATCATCATTTTAAAAACATTTTCTTTTGGGAATAACTTTTTAAAGAAACATTTAAGAAAAAGACTTTAAAGATGTAATTCCTGGTCCATCAAGTATCATTTACATCTGAAGGAGCAGTAGGTATTATTATTTAATACAAAAGGTTTCACAAGATTCTTCTTAGGACACTCTTTGGAGGGAGAACTATTTGGGAGAAGTCTGATGCAGTGGATGGGCACTTAGATGATAACAGAAAGGCCAGTGGTCTGAACCGACTAACTCCTCTGCAGAGAAAAAGATGTGGCAGTCTGCTTTCAGAAAGATTTGCAACTTGCTTCTGTTCTCTAGGGTGGTCCCAGTGGTTGACATAGTGGGTTACGGGTTGACCTCATATTAAGTTTGAAACCACCAATTGCTCTGCAAGAAAAAGGTGACACTTTCTACTCCTGTGAAGTCAATCTCAGAAACCCACAGGGCAGCTCAGCTTAGTACACACACACACACACGCATGTGTGCATGTGCGCACACACATACGAGGGCACTCCTGAGATTTCTACCTTTCTGTTGAATGAAGGTGTCCCAGGGTGGCACAAGTCGCTTGGTTTGACTAACGAAATGGTAAGCAACCTGAACACATCAGGTCGTTCCTTGGAAGAAAATCTTGTCAGACTGCTTCCATAAAGATTACTGCCAAGAAAAACCTATAGCGTAGTTTTAGAGTGTAATAGAGATATCCCTAATTTGGAATCAATTTATCGGCAATAGATTTTCTGGTTTAATAAGCCTAAATTAGCAAACTATAGAGAGCTGGGTGAAGGCAAGTGAGAACCCTAAACTCAGCGTGTGGGCCTCTCTCCTTGGTTTATTCACACATTGAATGGGGTATTTGAACTCCATAGGTTGCGACCCATGAGTTGAGAACCTCTAATTTAGGGAGTCCTCTATTATGAACCAAGAAGTGGGGAGCCTGCCCACCTTGACAAACAAGAAAACTGATGGAAGTCCAGAAATTGGTGGGAAAAGACCATAGAGTTATCACTGATTCAATAAATACTGAATTTGGGATTTCACATGGTTTGGCATTCTGAATTTTTTTACTTTTGCAGGTTTTGACTCAATAGTGCCAAAAATGTAGTACAAAGATCAACTTGATTAAAGAACTCCTTTCACAGGGGTTACCTGATTCATAACAGTAACAAAATTACCTTAATGAAGTAGCAATGAAAATAATTGTGTGGTTGGAGGTCACCACAACATGAGGAACTGTATTAAAAGGTCGTGGAATGAGGAAGCTTGAGAACCACTGCATTAAACCATCTACACCCTGCTGTTTAATATAAATCTACATTCCCATAAACTTTATTTAGTATAATTTCCTCCAGTTCTTCCCAGGCGGCGGTATGCTTCATGCGTTCACCACTACTTTTCAGTGATGTGTAGTCCTTCATTGTGTGTCATTCTGAAAGAATTTGCTGGGCCAGTTCAACCTAAGACAGAGAGGATAGCTCTGAAGGTTATGTCAACTGCTTTTAAAAAATTTTTAATCCCAAAGGGAAATTTGATGGGTTGAGAAGATGCAGGTTGACCATGGTTATTAGTATGATAAGAAAAAGGCTAGGAAACTTGGTGCCCAGGCTTTCCCATCACAATCCATCTGCTCAGGCTGTAGGGTAGCCAGGTTTTTTCCTATGAAAACTCACCGGGAAACCTTACCCCATCCACCATCCAGATCTGATCTTGCCCCATCAGACTTTTTGTTTTCATAACTCAACATGATCCAAGTACCTTGAGGATGTCAAAATTGTCCTTTTGATGTGATTTAAATCGAACAGTGCAGAATTCTTCAGATTAGGGTTAAAAAAACCCTCAAACTCACTTCATGGAGTCCATTCTGACTGACAGCAACTCTAAGCTATAGGACAGGGTGGAACTGCACTGGTGGGTTTCGTACACTGGTATCTGTATGGCAGAAGAAAACGTCATCTTTTCCCTCAGAGCAGCCAACGGTTTTCAACTGCTGATGTTGTAGTCCCAACACATCACCCACTCTACCACCAGGGCCCCTCGGGTAGGGTTTGAGAGATGGAAAGAACGCCTTCAGAAGGGCATAGGCATCGATGGAAGATAGGTTAAGGAACAATTGTTTCTCATGTTGATATGTGCACTTAAAGTTTTCTATGATTTTGTGGCACTTTTAGGCTTAGTCTCATGTAGATGCACGTGTGTGTCTTAGCATTCCATAGTGTCATGCCATTTTAAATGTGATTATATTAGCAAGCAAATGGCAGCGTGGCACATGCCATTTTAGCAGCTGGAGATGAACGGACTTTCAGGGAATGGTACTAAGATTTTCTTTTACCATGTGCTTACCGTATTTTCTACAATAAGAACCATTGCCTAGCTTACAGTAAATCAAATGAATCAACAAACTTAACTATTTAACAACAAATATGCCATAGATCTCTCACAATGAAAAACTTGCTTTTACCAGCTTTGTTTTAGATGACTCATACTTCAATTCTGCTGCTTGTTTTGTAACAAATGCTACAGATATAAATGAAGAAACAAAATATATTGTGAAACTAAGTAAAAATATGATAAATTGTATTTTACTGTTAGATCTTTTCAACTCTCACCTGCTATCACTAAAAATATTTCTCTCCATTTGCTCTTACAAAATTTTCAATGTTTTTGCCATAATTAAGCTGCCAATAATAGCACTGCCATATATAAGAGTGATAATAATTCCAATTTTTCTTGAATTATTGTTTGCTGAGTATTTTTAGTTTCTTTTGCAATTTTATTTCTTTTTTTTGTCCCCCACCTCCTATTTCTTACAAAAAAAATTTTGTTGCACTTTTTTTTCTTAATTGTGAATTGTGAAAAGGCTTATACTAAAATGGTGTGGGCGCCATATCTGATCTTCTCTGTCTCTTCTGGTGCCATAAGGCAGAGGTCAGACGTGCCTTCATCCTCCATCCTTCTTTACTTATTCTAATACGATCTGTTCCTCCTCATAGCATCCTGCTTCTCCCCTGGGCTCAACAATCCATTGCCACACAGAATTCCCAGACAAAGCTCGCAATCAGGGGTTTATTGGTGAAGTTCATAGGTTGGCACAAGACAGGATCAGTAAGTAACATCAATTGTGTTAGTCTGGGTAGACTAAAGGAACAAATTTGATAGACATGTATATGGATATAAGAAAAGGGTTTATATACAAAAGGAAGGGAACAATGAGAAAGCATCCTGACCCAGTCCAGTTCAAAGTTATTAGCCTGATATTAGCCCATATGCCCGATACCAGTCTATAATGTTTCCTTCTGACTCAGGAAGTCACAGATCAGTGGGTGCAGAATCCTGGCACTGGCAGAGGTCTCCCCATGGCTCCTCATTTCCAGGGCTTAGGGCTCATCAATAGCATCCAGTGGTGGCAGAAGCAACCCATCACTGGCAGGGGTCTCCATGTGGCCTCTCCAGCTTCAGAGGTCTGGCTCCATCAGGGCAAAGCCATGTGGCTTCTCTGGCTCCTCAGATGTCTTGTCCGTGATTAACTGTCTCTGAGACTAACTCCCAACAACTAGGGAGATAGCTTCTCATCTTCATGAGGGAAATATCGTGAAATTTCCCAGACGTCTCAGAAGAAAGCCATGCCCACACAGAGGCCTCATTGGCTACTCAGTGGGTATCTCCAGATTAACAGGCTAGACTCCACCCCTACATCTCAATCATGAAATTAACATAAGCACATGATCAGCACACCGATACAATAGTTGGTCTGCAGCAGTGCCTCTTCTCAGCCAGCAGCCAATGGTCTTTCTGGTCCTCCGCCTCTTAGCCACATGGTCTCTGCCTTGCGGGACCAAGAAGCCTACTTGTTGCTGTCCTTCACAGTCCTACAGTTTCAGAGCTGCTCCTGTTCTGTCTCATGATATCCTTGTCTTGGTATCATGGTCTTGACCTTCTTCCTTTGCTCTGTCCCATGGTCTTGGTGCTGCAGCCTCTGGTGTCTTTCTCTGGTCTTGCTCTCTGCCATATCAGAGAGAACTATTATATGTGCTTCCATGAAAGCTCTTCTGATGTTCCTGAGACTTCTCTGTGTGTTTCTGCTTCAGAGATGGCTCTTATATGGAGGTGCGACTTTGGTCTTTCAGCAGACTTAACAAAGCTTGAAGACTTTGTTCACCTTCTCTCTTAAGGAAGAGACTAGGAATACAGCTCACTTTAACCCTGTAATAGAGAGCTCTCTCCAAAATGCAATTACAAACACAGGGAGAGGCTAGAATTTATAATACGTTACAAAAAAGATTGGACATGGCTAGCCAGGGCATTTTAATCCACGATGTCTGTTTCCAGAGCAGGCCCTCAGTTTTCCTGGACAATCCACACACATTTGTTTCATCTCTCCCATTGCAATCCTCTCAAAATAACACCACTTACCCTACCTTCTTTGCTTCTCACTCCCACACTTTCTTCTCTTCTAAGCCCCTGAACTCTGTCCTTGTGGAAAAGTTGCCTTTGACCTCAAGTGGGTGATCATTCTAAGATGTGCTTACTCTACTAGGGTTATTGTTCACATTATAGAGTTATCTACTCCTTGGTTAAAATTCAGTTCCAAATCTACCCCAAATGGTTTTGAGGGTCAACCAGTCATTAACTGACCAGCAAGTATGGCCTCTTATTATTTTGAATTATATTTTGCTTTCTCACTTTCTATCATCCAGGTTTAGGAACTTTTAATATGGTCTCTTTCAGAGCAGTTGGTTGTGGGACATGGCACCTGTTTGGTTCTGATCTCTGGTTAGGGTAGACTGATGCTTCTGCAGCCCATCAGTCCATTGGACTCATTGTTCTCAACCATCTTCAGCTTTCATCATTCGTCTTTCTTCTGGACAGAGAGAGACCAAAAGTTGCACCTCAGTCTCTCCTCACCAATGTAGAACAGTGTTGTTGTGGATTAGGCCCATTAATTGACCTTTATGACCTCTAGGATTATGGTTTTGAGTCCTCAGACCCATTGACCCATTCCCCAAGAGTGTCTGATAATGCCCAAGAAGTTTTAATAATTGTTCCTTCTGTGCTCCACCACATGTGGCCATGTTTGCAGCATATCCATGTATAAATATCCTCTGTCCAACATATATATAAGTATATGTGTGTATATGTATGTATATATATATATTTACTCTCATTCTTTCCACGTTTGGGTTATGTGTTGATCCATACATCTACTACTGCAGGATTGTGCATGTAATGTTATTTATCTCTATGACCTTTAACTCTTTTATTTCTCCCAGTGTCTTTCCATGATTTCATTATTTTGCCAACCTCACTCTTGTACATTGCCTTTCTCCAAAGTTATATGCCTATTCTTTAGTTACTTACTCTCCTTTCCCCTTTCATCCCTGGGAATCATCAAGGATATCTATCTACCTCTCATCTTGATACATATCCTTTATATAGCGATAATACAATATATATTACATATTCTCCAGTATAAACCAAGTTTTTCAGCACATTTTTAATGTAGTTTTTGTGGTAATATTAGGTGCTTCAGCTGACATTCAGGTTGGCTTATACTCAAGTACATATGGAATATTGTATTACCTTTTTATTCAATTGTCCCATGAACTTTGAAGCCTTCATATGTAGATACAGGAGACACATGAGAACATGCATAGTAGCAGATGTTCCTTGTGAAACTGATCATTCATTCAGAGTTGCAAAGTGCTCCTTTTCTAACACTGTTTTTGTTTACTACTTGGAAAAATTTTACCTAGATATTTCCTTTCTTCTATTAATTAATCTATTTATTAATCGGTGTAAATTTCAGACAGAAAATCCAGAAGAACTGACTGCTCACTTCTTCTTGGTGTTGTTGGTGGCAAGGGCTGTCAAGTGAGTGGGGTGCAGAGTGATGCTGTGCACAAGGGAACAGGCACTGCTGGGTCCACGCCATGATGATGGCCAGCTCTGCTTACACCCATGGCAGCAGTGACTCTGCGAATCCGTCTCATTGCAGATCTTCCAGTTTTTGTTGACCTTATACATTACTAAACATGATGTCCTTTTCCGGGAACTATCCTTCTTGATGACAAGTCAAAAGCACAAGAGACAAAAGCTTTCCGTCCTTGTTCCCAAGGAACGTTCTTGCTGCATATTCTCTAACACAGATTGTTGTGTCCTTCTGCCACCCACCATACTTGAGTATTCTTTATTGGCATCATAATTCAAATGCATCAGTTCCTCTGTTGTCTTCTTTATTTGTTGTCCAGCTTTCACTCGCCTATAAAATGAGGGAAAAGAGCCCTCCTTAGGTCAGGCGATCCTTATTCCTCAAAATGGCACCCTTGTTTTCTAACACTGATTACAAAGACTTTCCCAACACAATGCACTGTTTGCTCTCTTGCTTCCATGAACGTTGATTGTAGGTCCAAATAAGGTGAAATCCTTGGCAATTTCAATCATTTTTTTGTAACTTTAACATGATTTTGTCTGTTGACACAGTTTCAAGACTCGATTTTCTTTACAGAGTTGTAACCTATGCTTCATTGAAAAGTGCTTCAAGTCCCCCTCGCGGAGGATACACACACACACACACACACATGTAGTGTAAAGAACTTACTTGGATTTTTACAAGATTTTCACAGAATATTTGTCCTTTTATGACTGACTAGATGTTCTTCAGGTATCTCCAAGCTAGGAGCTGTTTTGCAGGTTCCTTTGTATTCTTCAGCATTATATAACATTCTATTGTGAAGATGTACCCAAAGCGTATCTAGTCTTCTGCCAATTGACATTTCAAATACTTTCCTTTTTGAAACAATTGTGAGGGGAAATGATGAACATGGTTGGGCATATTTCTATGTCTCAAGGCTCTTAGCCTTCCAGAATCTACACCCAGGGGAGGGATTGCAGGGTTATATGGTATTTCTATTCCTGACTTGTTGAGAGGACATTCCATATTGCTTTCCAGGCATTGCACTATTTTACAGTCCAGGTAGCAGTGTATGAAGGTGTGTCTCTCCAAATCCACAAATTTGTCCTTCTAGTCTCTCGATATGCAAGTATTTTTTAAAAAAAACTTGTTATTAATACTGTAGTCAAATGTTCTCACATTGTTGTTCAGATTTCTATCTCAATGATTCTGAGCATTTCTCCAAGTTTGTTGGCTGCCTGATTGCCACCTTTGGTGAATGTGTTTCATATCCTCCCGATTCTGTAAACTCTGCTTTCCTGTATAAATGAAATTGTTGCCAATATTGGACAGGTAAACAGTTTCGGGTGGGCTTAAGAACCCAAGGTCTTCAGCCTCCCTGTTTGAATGAACTTGCGTGTTGCTGTGAAGCATAGTTCAAGCAGCTCCCAGTAAGTGACTATTATCTTCTCTACTCCCATGAAGAGTTACAGAAGGACACCCACAGGGACAGTTCTCTGTTTCTGTAGGGTCACTGTGAATTGGAATCAATTCGATGGCGATGTGTTTTAGTGTCCCGTCTTTAAATGTAACTGGATACAACTTTGAGGAAGTCTGAAATACAAAACAGAAAGACAAGGAGAAACAGAATTCTTTTTTAAGAATTATTTTATTGGGGACTCATACAGCTCTTATCACAACCCATCCATCCATCCATCCAGACACTTGTACTTGTGTCAAGTACATTTGTACATATGTTGCCTTCTCAAAACATTTGCTTTCTATTTGAACTCTTGGTATCATCTCATTTTCTCCCTTCCTCCTCTTTGCTCCTCCCTCAAGAACCCTTAATAATTTAAAAATTATTTTCTTCATGTCTTACACTGTCTGATGTCCCCTACCACCCACTTTCCTATTGTTCATCCCCAAGGGAGGAGGCTATATGTAGATCCTTTTAATCAGTTCTGTCTTCTACCCCACCTTCTCTCTACCTCCCAATATCACTACTCTCACCACTGGCCCTGAGAAGATCATCTGTCCTGGATCCCCTGGGTTTCCAGTTCCTATCTGTAGCAGTGTACATCCTCTGGCTAGCATGATTTGTAAGGTAGAATTTGGTTCATGATAGTGAAGAGGCTTGGGGGAGGGGGGAGGCAGCACTTAAGAACTAGATAAAAGTTGCAATGTTTCATTATTGCTACACTAGACCTTGACTGGCTTGTCTCCTCCCTGCAACACTTCTGAAAGGGGATGTCCATTTGTCTACAGATGGGCTTTGGGTTCCCAATCTGCACTCCCCCTCATTTACAATATCATTTTTTGTTCTTTGATGACTGATACCAGATCCCTTCAACACCTTGTGATCACACAGGCTAGTGTGCTTCTTTTATGTGGGCTTTGTTGCTTCTGAGCTAGATGGCTGCTTGTTTACCTTCAAGCGTTTAAGATCAAAGATGCTGTATCTTTTGATAGCTGGGCACCATCAGCTTTCTTCACCACATTTGCTTATGCTCCTGCTTTGTCTTTGGCAATTGTTGGGAAGGTGAGCATTATGAATCCCAGTTTAATAGAACAAATTGTTCTGACAGTGAGGGAGTACTTAGTGGAGGCTCAATACCCATCAGCTACCTTAATACTAATCCTATAAATATATGCACATGTCTATTTCCCCATTGTCATATATACAAATATATTTACATACATACATGCCTATATTTAGACCTTTATAAATGTCTTTTGTCTCCTAGTTCTTTCCTCTATTTCTTTTTACTTTCCTCTTGTTCCACTATCATGCTCAGCCTTCATTTGTGTTTCATTAATTCCTCTCGGTTACATTGTCCTTGATCAAGTGCTACCAGGTCTCTTCCACTCTCTTTACCACTGATTTTGGATCAGTTGTTGTTCTCTTGTCCCTCAGTCAGTTAAAACCACTTCCTTTCCCCTCTTCCCCCTTTCCCATTCCCACTGTTTTCTCCTTCAGATTGTTTATCCAGCCTATTTTATCTAGATAGACCTGAAAAGATAATGATATGCACAAGAAAACAAGACAGAACAAAACAAAGCAACAAAAGAAAACAAAGTGATGACAACAACAACAAAACCAATGACAAAAAAGAAAAGCCTGTCAATAGCTCAAGGTCTGTTCGTTGACATTTAGGAGTGTTTTCCAGTCCCCAAAGTCTATTTTTGGAACTTCCTGGGGACTTCCTTACTCTGCTCCCTTTGCTTTTCTGTGGTACGCCCCTAGTGTTTGTCTAAGTGTGGTGGGGTCAGATTGGGCGCAATTCCCACAGTGTCACCAGTGTTATCCCCTGTAGGACTTTGGGTCAGTGAGAGATGTCTTGTCTCATAGTGCAGCTAGCCATATGGTCCTCTCTGTGCATTATCTACTGAGTGGGGATATTGTCCTCAAACCTTGAGGGGCATGATGTGCTCCATTCACTCTTCCCCTTCATTTGCTCCCGTGTGTTTTGATCAGGTATGTCCCTCTCCCTAAGCTGTAGCTTCAGTGCTGTGCTCTGAAGCAAATTCTTCTGAGGGAGAGCAGCTCTCCAAATATGTTGGGGATGGGACTGGCCCCTCAGACTTCTCTCCTGGTTCCCTGCTTCATGCCAGTATGTAGCATTCACATTTTAGAGCACAGGGTTGAACTCACTTCTTTATTATTACTTTTATTTTCCTTTCAGTTGACAGTCTTCTACACTCAGAATAAGACATCCATTCACTTTTTAAAAGCAAAGGCCAGAAATTCAGAAGAATGGCTCAGGTGGACGTATGTATTTTGTATCTTTTTATATAATTTTTTACATCATTCTAAAAAATAACTATTTTTCCTAGCCATTTCTTTTAGAAGTCCTAAAAAGTTTTAAGATGCAAGCCAATTGTCATCGCTCTCATGACACTAGAAATAATTATTGAACTTAAGAATTTATAGCAACCGCTTCTGTGTTCAAATGGCACTTTGGACAAGATTGTGTGTCATGCAATGGTAAAGAGATTATTCTGGAAGTCATTTATTGTACTTATTTCATATAAATAGTAATTTTGTATGTTTTATTAAATGAAAACACATTGTGTCTGACTTGAGAGATTATTTTTAGAAAATTTAAAAAGAATTTGAAGATACCTGAGTCCCAACCAAAGTGAATTTCAGTTGAGGAGGAAGGCACAAATCAGTGTAAAGAAACCTTTCTTGTATTTGCATCCCTGACAGCCCCCTGTCAGATGACAACCCCAGAGGAACAATGCTGCAGATGCCAGTGCTGCGTCGGTGCAGCCATTGACTGTTGAATGTGGAAACCAGCAGCCACCTGAGAGCACCGGGAGAAGGCTCTTGGTTAGGGGCTGTGAGGCAGGATCTCCTTGTACGTTTAGGTTGGCAGCTGGAATGAATAAAAAGCAACAGAAAGCTTCTTGATGGAAATAAGTGAGCTGTTGTGGTGTTATTGAATGCATGTCTAATACATACAAAAAAGGATCAAGCTGGACACTACTCTGCAACGTTTTGGTTTCAAGAGTATTAGCTTCCCAGATTTCTCTGGACGAGCATGTCATCCTTGGCGGACAGTATCTTCCTGGTCCTCATGACAGGGACATTCATCTTGGGAATGCTAGGGAATGGATTCATTGGAGTCGTTCACGGTACTGATTGGATCAGGAATCAAAAGATCTCACCGGCTGCCTTCATCCTCACTAGCTTGGCTATCTCCCGAATCGGTTACCTTTGCGTTGTATTATTTGATTTCTTCGTACTAGCTTTTTGGTCACATCTATTTAATTGCATTAAAATAATGAATGCTTTTTATGGCTTTTGGACACTGACCAATCACCTAAGTACTTGGCTTGCCACCAGCTTAAGCGTTCTCTACGTTTTAAAAATAGCCACTTTCTCTCACCCCTGCTTTGTCTGGCTGAAGAGGAGAATCGGTAAAGTACTGCTGGTCTTGCTACTGGGGTCTTTGTTCTTCTTGTTTATTAGCCTTACATTGTTCAGCTTAAATGCTTTCTTGGTTGATACTTATGGAATATTCGAAAGAAATGTCACTTGGTCTTCAGATTTAAGAAAAACTCTGTATTGGAAAGGCTTGACGATTTTCAGTTTCATCTATCTAATCCCCTTTCTCCTATCCCTGGCTTCCCTGTTCCTTTTATTCCTGTCCTTGGTCAGACACACCAGGAGCTTGAAGCTGAGCTTTAAGGGCACCAGGGATCTCAGCACAAAGGCCCACCAAAGGGCTATGAAAATGGTAACCTTCTTCCTGATCCTCTTTAGCGTTCACTTGTTTTCTAACTTATCATCAGGTTGGATTTTCACTTTCTTGGACAAACATGACGTCAATTTATTTGTAAGTTTTACATCAACTATTTTTCCTTCAGGCCACTCGCTGATTCAAATTCTGGGAAACAGCGAGTTAAGACAGACGGCCTTAAGACAAGTAAGGCACATTCAATGCCATTTTAAAAGAGGAAAGTCTTTCACTCCATAAACAGTCTTTTCTAGAGTCTTCTATGTTTCAGGCAAATCAAATCACTGGGGAACCTTTAAACTTAATTTTTACTTCTTTTTCTCTCACTGGAGTCTCACAGCTCCTATGGAGCATCACTGAAAATTCTTCTAGAATAGGCCCTCAATCAACAACTTACATAGCCAGCTGACATTATGTCAGGTTTTTCTCTTTTTTTTAATTAAAAAAAATTTTTTTTATTTCTTGAACAAGTGGTATCATCTTTATACTTCTATCAAGAAAATATTTGATGCCAAGGAAGAATATAAAATGCACAATGCAGCATGTACTTATTTTAAATGTGCCATTAAATTATAATGGCAGTTTCAATTATGAGGGGAAAAGGCCGTGAAAACACCAAAATAACCCCTAAACTGGAGTAGATGGAACACTGATAGCATTAAATGAAAGATCAATCAAAGAATGGAAGTGCATCTCATAACAGCATACAGAACTTCTAGCATAGAATAGCATTCGATCACGAGGAACCCACGCTCGGATGGACATGAGCTTCATAAGGTATGAGAAAAGTAAGATATAGTTGTCAAATGAAACCGAAAACTAGGCTCCCCCAATTATGGCCAACTTAGATTTTCTAGATACCTTCTTTGTTAACTAGTAGGCTTATAAATGGCCTAACTATAACTTACATATACGAGTAAATGAATAGTTTTCCCGAAGAACCTGAGAATGCTTCCGTTTCTGTTGTATGAGTATCAAAGTCATCCTTCCACACTGAGGTCATATGCATTCCTGGTGTGGGGGTCTATGGATGTTAGGGTCATGTTTTGTCACAAAGCACTGTCAAAGAAAACGACCATCCCACCCGGGATAAGAACCAGAAAGGAAGGTTTTTGAGGGTATATTACCTACTTGTGTACATTTTAGACTGTTGTCTATATAAAGTGCTGGCTGGACTTTCAGAATAAAATGAAAATATGAACACGAAGTAAAGCTGTGCTTGTGAATGATTTGGCATATAATGATTTGTAGAGATTGTAAATACAAAGTTTTACTTATGTAAAAACTAATAATGGAAGTCTTTAGAGGGTTTACAGTCACCATAGTCCTTATATGGTAGAAGTGAACAAAATGAAAACCAAACAAACTGCAGAAAATATTGAGAATACATGGTTGTGAATGAGCGTTCCTGTTATCGCTGTAGTTCATGTCTGATGGTGGAGAGAAGAGAAGTGCACAAAAAGGCTTTGTGAAGTGTATTCACTCCAGAAAGTGGTACCGTCACCATGCTGGGCAGTGCTGGTCTCTTGCATTCAGGATGCTGCCAAGACGGTGATGAGGACGGGCGTAGATCCAGATCTATTATGGAGCTTTAGCTTTTAAAAACGGCATTTATTTTGTTGCCTACAGCCTAAAATCTTTCTTATTGGTACTAACGGGAACTGTTTGCTTTAAGGAGGGTGAAATTTAGTCAAACTGGCTCTATATACACCCACGGTTTGAAGATAATTTGGTTTTATTAAGTGTTTCTACTTGTCACTTGAAGTTTTAGCTTTCCGTTGATGCGCTTTCTGTAAATAACTGGTGCCCAACACCCCTACGATGCTCAAGCTTTTCTTAGTTACTGAGGAGTCTTCATCAGCATGGCAACTGGCAGGGTTGCCCTCAGATGTCCTACAATTGGGCAACTCCAAATTCCCTCGTTCCCCCTGCTTTCTCCCCTCCCCCACTTGTAGTTGACATTCAGGAATGCCCCTTGAGTTTTCTCTGTCCAAATAGAATTGCTGAAATATGTATTTGTGGGGAGTGGGAATGGGAAGAGGCCCTGACTTCTCCTGTAAAAAGGTTTCTGACCTGTTAGGGTACCAATCCCCCTGGGCAACAGGCTGTCAAGAGTTCTTAAGAAAAAAACTCCCCCTTCCTTAGTAATTAAGCTAGTAGAAGGATATGGCTCAATCAAACCTAAGTATTAGGGATTCTAATAGTAGTTACTTACCATTACCTTAGAAAAGTTACTAAACCTCTCTACCTCCTAGTCTCTTTATCTGAAACATTATGGTACAAGTCTTTCTGAAGATGTACTTTTGAGAATGACAGAGGCTTGTGTAGGTATTAACATTGCATAGTTCCTGGCAGTCAGAATGAAAATAAAGGTTTAACATTCAAGCATTAAGCATAAAAAATTCAGTAAAACTCATCAGTGCTATGGCCTTTTAGTAATCTCATTTCTTTTTTTTTTTAACCTTAAAAGAAATTCTTCTTTCCTAAACCTTAGGTTATATATGATACAATGATTATTTCCTTTTTAATAGACTTTTAATAAAACAAGTCACAAATTCTCAGCATTGTTATACTTTATAAATCATTTTTAAAAATTGGTTATTGTCAGATCTATTCTTGGCTGAGCCCTGGTGGCGCAGTGGTTGTGTGTGGGACTGCAGCCTACAGGGTTGATGGTTCAAATCCAGCAGCAGCACGTCTTCAGTCATATCGAGTCCCTGCTGCTTCATGCTGAAAGGATCTCTTGGGCCAATCAATATCCACACTGGAATGAAAGAGCTCCGCTTATGACTGACCTTCACATCAGGGTTAAATACATTTTCGTTTCCTTTGCTGCTAAGAATGTGTAGACTAACTAACTAACTTGGAATTCATTCATTCAACAAATCTCTATCAATACTTTAGGCTTAGAGTAATTACAATATTTTTGGCCTTGTAGAGGTTTATCTAGAAGGGTGCTAAGGGGAAGGAACTTATTTGTAAATTAGAGCAAGTGGCTTAATGGTGGTTTGGTTAGAGCACAGGGACAAAAAGCTTGTTTACCTCCCCTGTGAAAACTGTAGTGAATTGCATCATGTGGCCAGAGAAACACACCAAATTAAGCTTGTGAAGCATAAATAGTAAATGGGGAGCCCCTGTGGAGTCGAGGTCATGCCTAAAGATGTTAACCATGAGGCCAGCAGTGTGACCAGCAGCCAGTCTGCCTCGATGCTCTCTTCCTGGAATGCAGTCGTCATGGAAACCCACTGGGGGCAGTTCGGCTCTGTCCCATAGGGCCGCCAGTGGCAGTGAGATTCTGGTTTACCCATAAGCAGCCTGGGTTGGGAAGTGATTAGTGAATTGGCTGCTACCCTAAAGCTAGCTGTCTCTGAACTCTAACAGCCTCTCCAAGAAAAAAAGATTTGGCACCTTGCTTCTGTAAAAAAATTCTAGCTTTGGAAGCCCGATGGAGAAATTTTACCTTGTTCTAGGGTCTCCATTGGGAGAGAGAGGCTTTCTACATCTGTGGCTTCTCAGAAACCCCCAGGGACAGCTCTGTCCTCTCCCATAGGATTGATTTGATGACAGGATGTGAAGGTCTCTGTGACGGTCACCTCCATGGCCATGGGCTTGCAGAGGATACTGAACTGCGTACAATATTTTACCCAGGTGAAAGTGCCTTTAAATTCTTTAGTGTTAACGAATGACTGGTCAGAAAAGAATAAAGGAAGTACGTGCTCTATCATTCCCTAACTTAGCATTCCAGGCTCAAAAACCAAAACGAAACAAAGCAAACTCTGTCTGATTCATAGTGACCCTAGAAAACTGCTCCGTGGGCTCCAGACATGGCCATCTCCGCGGGAGAATGCTCACCTTTCTCTTGGGGAGCAGTGGGTGCACTCCAACCACTGGCCTTGGGATGAGCAGCCCAACCTGTAACCACGGTGCCATCAGGGCTCTGTACTCCAGAACAGCAGCCAAATTTGTTTATATAATAAAGCCTCTAGATATAGGGAATGCCTTCCTCTTTAAGGGCCTTGGTATTACTCTCGTCTCACTGAACTGCATTTATTACTTCAGGCTAAAATGTGTTGGCTTCATCATAGAGATATATAATTACTCACAGAAAGTATTCCAATTCAGGTAAAGCTGCTGTCTTGGGCTGTTGTGTTTTCCTTTCCCCAAACACTCCTGGAGAATAAATGTGCACTGAGGTAATGTGTGAAAATGGCACTGCTTAGAATGAACACATCCTTACAAGGATGATAAGACTATCCTAATTTGATAAAAGGGATCTGAGGGAAACAATGGAAACGGTGACATCTAAGTTTTGTCTTCACCCATAGGTATAATTTCCATCAGTTAAAAAAAGGGCAGAGACGGCAGAATACAGTGGTAGCAGGAAATAGGCCTGCAGGACTTTCCTGGAGACAAAGAATCCAGAACAGGCAGGAGCCACGCACAATGCTGGCAGGCGTGCTTATTTCAACTCTCTGGAGCGTTATTTGTCTCTTGGGAACAATGAGTGAACTATAAAGTATTGAGAGATTTATTACCTTGGGTAATACAGGTTTAAATGTCTTCCTAAGAGTTCCCGTCTAGTCAGCAACCTGCTTGTCTCCTCTGGGACTAACAAAGTCCACTGGAACAAGAATTTTTCACAAGTGTAAATTTTATTCACAGCTTAACATGATATTCCATAGTAACATACACACAATTAAAGTTTACTGTGTACTAAGGCAGGGTTAATTCTAATTTTCACACAGACATTTAACAGCTGAGGAAACTGGATAGACTAATAGGCAGATTAATAAGCTCACACAAGACTACAATACAAAACTAGAGGTCTGCTTGGATTAAACACTCAATCCCACTCTCCTCTCACGGCTCATAACTAGCGTTGTACATGTAAATTATCTAGGGGGAGTTTGAAAAGGGGATGTATTCACTTTTTCATCAAAGAAATATACATAGATTGTTCACAAAATTCAACAGCGGTCACCTGCCTCTCCCTATCCAATTTTTGATTTCCTTTCTCCATACAACCAATTTGAACTCTTAATCGTTTATCAGTGACCTGTTTTCATGACACATTTGTTCACATTGATTTCTTGACTTTTCCGAATCAACTCTCCATGACCGTCCCTTTAGTGGTTACAGAAATACACCTGGTCGCGTTGAGTACAGCTACCCCCCCCTCCCCCCCTAGCGACTCTACAAGGCAGAGTCCATCAGCCCCAGAATGTCTCCCAGCAGAAGCAGACTGCCACTTCTGTCTCCTACTCTGAGGGGATGGTGGGGTAAAAGCAAAGACCAGGCAGCAGCCACAGGCGCACATCTAACCACTCCACCCCCGGGGGACACTTGTCTACTTCATTCAGGAAGAGGATCGACAGAGTGACTGCAACGATGGGCTCAAAACAGCAAGGGTTGTGAGGCGGGAGCAGGACCTGGCAGTGTTTCTTCTGTTGTACACAGGATGGCCGAGTGAGAACTGACTTCATGGCATCTAACACAATGACTAGTACTATTCACAGTTGAGGCATGTAGTGTATTTTTAAATAACTTTCCATGTTTAGCAGGGCTCATAACTGCCTCAGTTTTTAAATGTCTAGATCGCTAATTCACCTACGCTCTTTGAAAAACTAGAATCTCTTTAAATTCAAATATATCAGGTACTCTCACATCATCTCATCTTTCTTCTTTAGGCAGTTCCTGTTGACTTCAGGCCCTCCTTCCCTTCAATACAGTGACACTGATTTCTTACTTTGACTCCTTTAAACAGTCACACACATCTTTCTTCTCAACACACAGTATCACTTCAATTCACACTTTGTAAGTACACAATTATCCATCCCCCCTCCCCCAACATGCCCAATCGCCAACCGTACAAAGACATCGGCACTCGTTTGTAACCACAATTGTGTTCTGCTAAAAAAAAAAAAAGGAAAATTATAATCTCCAGTATTGAAATGTTAAATCAATACTAAGTTTTGTCTTTGATTTGGATTTTCTTCTTTGGCTTCAAGGTCTTGATCCGATTACTACTACTTAGAGGGAGACAAAGAATCCGTTTACATTCCCATCTGTTCAAAATCCTGTAGCATTTTAAAACGTTTGCTTCGTGAATGCCTTTTTGGTGGTTTTAAATTTGGTGGTCCAGAGTCTCTAGTCGTCACTGTTCTCTTTCGTGGGGGAAAGGGTATCCTTTCCAGATTACATTTCTATTACCCTCGGCTTCTTAGTCACTCAATGTATTGTTGACAATCCAATCCAACAATCCCGAAGCGCACCGATCTTATTTTAATCGCCGATCGTTTTGCTGTTAATTATTTTTTTCGGAAAAACGTAGTCGCCTTCCCCGGATCCTGCGCCCTGGTCCGCATTCGCAAGTCCGTCCTCTTTATAGTGATGGATGGAGCGCGACTGAGAGACGTCGGGCAGGGAGGGGGGTTCTGAGGGGAGGGGGGGGCGCGGGGCGCGGACTCGCGAGGCGGCCGCTCTGCGCCTGCGTCATCCCGAGCGTGGCCGAGGCGGCTCCGTGGCCCTCTCGCGAGATCGCGAAGCTCCCCGCAGCGAGCCCCGCGGCGCCTTGGGGTCGCCCGAGGGCCCGCCCCGCCCGCGTGGCTCTATATGTGTACCTGCAGGCGGATGTTGAGGATTATGGAGCCCGCGATGTAGAAGTACGGGAAATTCATGCGCAGCTGCCAGGCCAGGTGGAAGAAGGCGAGCAGGGTGCGGGAGAGGCTCTTGCAGAAGACCCCGTACGAGCCGGTGACGGCCGGGCCCATGGCCCTGACGGCCAAAGCCGAAGAAGCTGCCTCGATAGCCATGGACCCGGCGATGCGGAAGGCCGCGCAGAGCCTTCGCCCGAACCTGGACCGACGAGCTGCGAGGACACCGCGGCCGCTGGGCTGGGAGCTGTGCCGCCCGCATGCGCGCTGGCCGGTCCGCAGTGCTCAGGCCCCGCCCCCCCGGCGCGCCGCCCCTTCCTGTCTGCCGCCCGAAGGGAATGTACCACCTGGAGTTTCATACGCGCCCGTGGACCCCCAGTCACTTCGGTGGCATTTTACATAATACCCGGCCCAAGCCAACGCCACTGCCACGGACCCTATAGCAGCCGGTAGGCCTGGTGCATAGGGCTTCCCAGATCTTCCCCGGAGCAGAGGCCACCGACCCTATCGGACTGGAAGGGACTGCCTCTGCCGTTTCCGGGTCTTTCTCCCTCGGTGGCTGGTGGTTTGGAACCACAGACCACCAAGGAACCACTGTATAACCTGGTGGGCTTGAAGGGCCAATGCTTGACCCGTGGCGCCACCAGAACCCACGTACATGTGTATGTATGTACACATCCACACAGAAATCGCTTCAAAATGAAGAATAGAAGCTAAGAGAAATTATGTATCACTTTTGCGAAGGGCAAAGCCTAGATTAACCGTTAGTTTGCTTGATTCTGCAAAATAGCGTGTGATCTGGGATATTAACCTGTAATTAAAAAAAATCACACCGTTAACTTGAATAGAAGGTAATAATTAACCAGCTTGGGTACAAAGACCTATATTTCTTAACATTCCATTACTGTGAGGGATCCTCTCAAAATGAGTATTTTTTAAATGGACTCTTCACAGTTTTTTTAATTGGAAAGCTTGATTTCAACAGTGACAAATTGCACACTGAAGCTGTAGAGGAGAATTCAAAAATTTTTTGTATTGTAATGACACTATCACCTATATCAACCCATGAAAAGTCCAGGCAGGCAAGGTGTGAATGCTAAAGTCATTTATGTGTGTAGAAACATATGTGAAACATAGCTAGGCTCCAAGGTTTAGAATATTACTCATAGTCACTTCCAAATCCCCAAATATCACAATGGATCTTACATTGTCTACAGTCCTTTCCTGGTATTATTGGAGACACTTTTAAGTGATGCGTAGTTCATTACCTTTCCCACTCTTCCGACTTAAATAGCAAGCTCTGTATTTTTCACCATAGTCTATATCTATTGTATTGGTTATTCACCTATGTGATCTTCGATCACAGCTTTCAGATTGTAGTCTAGTTCTGAAAGTTCTGTTCAAATATCTCACAAAGCACCGGATACTGATATGAGTCAAAAGCAGTCTCCTAGCAACAGCTGCCAGTTTCCAGAACAAGGTGGCCCAGTGAGTCATCATGCTGAAGCAAACAATTGGATGCAACATTGGAGATGGTGATCTGTGTGTGCGTGAAAATGGCATAGTGGCAATGTTGTCTGGCATCCTCTACTTCACAAGGCCTAAGAAGAATAATGATGATCACCAACCATCCAAGACTGATTCCTCTGAGTGGCACGTCAGACTTGTCATTTCTCGCTAACTCTTTGACTAAATTAGATGGTTATCCCTCCTATGTCAATCTGTACTCTGCTTATTATATCATTGGTCCCACTGGTTACACAGAATACACAGATAATGCAATTATGGAGTTTATTAGGGAAGTTGCAAAGTGTGGGATCAGAACAGACACAGGATATAGTTCCTTAGTTAGACTGTTCTCATCTGTGCTTACAAGCAAGCCTCCCTGGCCCTCAGCCTCTTGACCCTTGATCCTGCTTGGATTGGTCCAGTCCTATCCCTTCTCAGGAAACTGTTTCAGAACTCTCTAGTTTCATGTGAAAGTTCCCAGAAACACCCTGCTCTACATGTAGGCTCTCGCCATAAAGTACTTGTTTTCTTGCTCTCTTGAGTTGGGGAGCCTAGCTCTGTCAAATGCCCAGAGATACTAAGCAACACCCAGTGTCCTGCCGGAAGGTGTTGGTTCTCTGGCTTCATTGATTGGCTCACACACTGTAACTGCCTGGCTTGTGGAGTGGGCTTCCTACCTCTGCTGCTGATAATGTAGAAAACGTGTATGGTTCCTTTGGGACTATGCAAATAAAGTACTTGGAACCTAACAAAGGGATTAGTCAGCTTTGCCATCCTACTAGGCTTAAAAATGAACCACCCAGAGGTGGAAAGGAAGGGATCTGACCTCTACCACAGTTCTGTTCCAATATTTCATGTTACCCAGCACCACAGTCTGATATTAGCTAGTCAAAAACAGTCTCCTAGCACCATATGTCTAAGACATACGGGGTTACCTAATAGACTGCTCAGCACAAGGTGAACCGTTCAAACATGCCAAACTGCTTGAGTGAAAAATGAGGCTTTCTGCTCCTGTAAAGATTGATAGCCCTAGAAATCCACAAGGGCAAATTCGTACGATGTTCTGCCCTTTGTCCCTGACATAGTTCACTCTCAAACCAAAATGCCCTGCCATGAGGAAGTCTGATGCATAGCAAGCCTGCAGGGTGGAGTGGAACTATTCTTGGGCATGCTCAAGGCTGTACACCTCCCGGGGAGCAGTAAGTCTCACCTCTGTCCTTGAGGGTGGCTAGTGGGTTGAGCTCCTGTCCACGCAGCTAGCACCCCTCTCCCCACCCATGCAATCCACTACATCACTGGGGCTTCTTTTTTTATTTCATTCAGTGTAATGTCTTCAAGGTTTATTTGCATTGTGGCATGTTTTAGGACTTCGTTTCTCTGTGTGGCTGCGTAATATTCCTTTGTATGTACATGCTGCATTGTTATCTCTCTATTCATTTGTTGATAGACAGACTGTTTCCCCCAATGACTATTGCCAAGAGGCTGCCGTGGACATTGCTGTCTTCTATCTGCTTTCCACTTTCAGTTCTTTTGATTTGCTTGAAGGTCCCTCTATGAGGTCTTTCTTTGCATTCTTCCTGGAGTTTTTCATGCATGTTGTCTGGCACTGTGATTCTCACGGTCTTGTAGCTAAACATGACTGTTTGCAGGTCTCCAGAGAGAATTGTCTTTAAAACAAAAAACGAACTTCTGTGGTCAATTAGATGAAGATGTGTGAAGTGGTGTATAGCCATTTTGTTTCATCTCTGATTGCAATCCCTTCCATGAAATATCCCTTAAAGCACTTTCTTCCTGTTTCCATTTCTCTCAAACTCTATTAATTGTCATGGGAAATATTTACAAGCAAAAATGTATTTACTGTGTCTTCAAATTTCCATAAGCGGGACACAGTAAAGCCTTTCTTTGCTTGAAAGAAGCCAGTGGTAAAATGTGATTATGAATATAGCCCCGGTGCTGCACTGATCTGTGTTTCAATCTTGACTGTGTTATTTACTAGTGTAGTGACTACAATTGCTACCTGCTTCTGGAAGTCTTCCATTTCCATAGGGGAGAATCAGAAGGAGGATGCTGCGTGGCTCAAATGCCAGGATTTCATGAAAGGATCCTGGAATAATCACTTTGAAAATAATTGCATTTGGATCGGAAGCCTTTAAAAAGTATTGTGTTGTTAACACTCACTCTGGAGACTCAAACGTAATTCCCTTGACAATGTCTGTTCCTCTGCACACAATGTGTATTCATGCTTAAATATAAGACAGATGGAATGTTTTTGCACAGTACTTTAAATACATTTATGTGAGCCATTCCAGTTTAGAGGAAACATATTCTTAGCTTTACAAGCCCGTAAAGCGTTACAAGTTACCTATCATGCACTACAATCTCCGCAGCCACCTGTAATAAACTAATGTGATGCAACAGTCACACAAACATAATGGTGCTTATAACTTACGTATTTTATATATAGATGTATTTTTTTATATATAGATGTATTTTAAAGAGGACTTTCAGACAAATGCTAGAGTCTGTCACTGGAGACTTAGCTGCTGAGCCTGTCGCTTGGAATATTTGGATTTCGTCGCCCAGGGAGCGGCGGGATGGCTGATGGGCACCGGAGCCGAGGGCAAGATGGCTGAGGAACAAAGAACGGTGAGCAACTCGGGGCTGGCACCTTAGCCCTCCATCAAGTTCATACACATTTTCAGCTGAAAAAGGGGATCGTGTCTCACCTCTTTTAAAAGAAAAGACAAAAGAAAACACCCGCAAAGGTTGCAAATGCGACCCCAATCCAGGTTTTCCGGAGAGCGTGCAATCGCGAGCCTCCCTCTCCCGGGAGCACCGCGGCCAACCGCGCTGGGCAGCCGAGCTCCGGCAGGCCTGCGGCGGCTCGGCTTGGCCGGCTGTCCCCGCGGGGAGGGACGAGCGGCCGCCCGCCCAGGCAGGGACCCCAGTGCAAGGAGCCATGCAGTGGACAGAGCCCA
>PVJH01030876.1:0-24352 GCA_004026705.1 Nesogale talazaci
GGGCATCACTGCCCTCAGGTGGTGGGAGTAGGAGGCCCAGCCTTTGCTCCTGTGGAGCTGGAATTGAACCTCCATCCCAGTGGGCCGCAGTCCTGCGCACAACCACTACGCCACCGGGGCTCAGCCTTTCCTGCTTTTAAACCATGCCGTCTTCCCTTGTTCTGTTCAAACAACACCCCTCTGACCCATGTACAAGTTCCTCAAGAGCACAATGAAATGTTCTGGAGTTCCCAGTCTGCTCCAGGCCATCCAGGCATGGTTTGTTCAGATCCGCACAGTCAACAGCCTCAGCAGTATCAACACAACACAAGTAAACATCTCTCGGGTTTTTCTGGCCTTGGAAACCCACGGGGCCAGTCCTGCTCTGCCGGAATGGAAGCAATGTCCGATGTTAGGAACTTTTGGTTTGTAGAGGAGGGGTTATCTTGAGGCTTGAAGGGATCGCCTTCCTGAAGTCTGTGTGGATGTCTCGGCTTCATCTCTCCGTCTTCTCCAGTTGTCAGGAAGGCTGCCAGGAACCAGGGACCCTCCCTTTCTCCCTGTGACTTCCCCCCTGGGCAGTCGGCGATCATACAGTGTGTGTGTGTGTGTGTGTGTGTGTGTGTGTGTGTGTGTTGGGGTGGGGGGAAGGGGTGTCGGTGCTGGTACTCAAGATGGCATTAGGACTATTTTGAGGCTTGAGATGGAACCAGGATCAGAAGACTCAAAACAAGCATGTGGACGCGAATGGAGGGGTGGAGGGGCGGAGGGACCCAAAGCCTATCAGTAGACAATGGGGCATGCCCTCACAGAAGGGTCACAAAGAAGGGACCAATCAGCCAGTGTGCAGTATAGCACCGACGAAAGGCACAACATTCCTCTTGTTCTTTAATGCTTCCGGCCCCACTATCATGACCCCAGTTCCGCCTGACAAATCCAGCCAGACCAGAACATGTATACGGGTACAGATAAAAGCTCTGGACACACGGAATCCAAGACAGACAAACCCCTCAGGAATAGTAATGGGAGTACCGATGCCATGAGGGTGGGGGGAACGCGGGGGGGGGGAGTGGGAGCTGGTCTCAATGATCAATGTAACACACACACACACACACATATCTGGGATGATGAACAACAGAAACGGGGGTGTGTGTGTGTGAAGGGAGACAGCGAGAAGTGTAAGATGAAATTATTATTCATCAAGGATTCACGAGGATGGGAGGAGGGTGGGCGAGGGAGGGGGAAATGAGGGGCTCAAGTGGGAAGACACTGTTTTGAAAAGGATGATGGCAGCCTATGTGTAAATGTGCTTGATACAGGGATGGATGGATGGTTAGAAGAACCATCGAAGCCCCCAGTACATGGAGTAAGAAAAGGTGGAACAGGACCCTGGCTGCAGGGCACTCGACAGTGCTAGTCCCATTCCACCGCCCGGTGACACCGCCCACGGTGAAGCCAGACCCCATGGTGTGGTGACGGCCATCCAGGGTGCTTCCACTTTGGGGTGAACTTAACTCATGCTGCCATGGGTGGGCGTGTTCTCCTTTCTCCTCTGCAAATGCCTCGGCGGCGATCCTGTCTGGGCCGAGCGACAGCAGCACGATGCTGAGAGACCATGAGTCCTCAACCGCTCTCCAAAGGGCACCAAGCGGGGTGGCGGTGTCCGCAGGGGCACGGGGGGGGGGGGGGGGGGGGGGGGGGGGGGGGGGGGGGGGGGGGGGGGGGGGGGGGGGGGGGAGAGCGGGAGAGACACAGGGCAGCGCTGAGACGTTGGCTTCTAAGTGTTCATGCTCAGGCTCCTTTGTAACTGACATGCACGTCAGACTTCTCATCTCAAATATTGCACAATAAGGAAAAGACACAAAAACAAACGGAGTCTCCAACACCCTCCCGCCACTGCCACCCCCCCCCCCCCCCCCCCCCCCCCCCCCCCCCCCCCCCCCCCCCCCCCCCCCCCCCCCCCCCCCCCCCCCCCCCCCCCCCCCACCTCCTTCCACTGGCTCCGCATCTCAGGACTCGCAGGACTGAACAGGCCAGGAAGTCCTCTCTGGGCACGTGACCTGCCCTGCAGCCCCCGCAGGCCTCCCAGCTGTTCCTGGAACAGCCCAGCCTGTTCCAGCAGGAGCTCCTGCCTTGCCTGCCTGGAAGGTTCTCCAGCTCTGCAAGGCACCTCCCACCCTCCCTCCTGGGCCCTTCCTCGCAGACTTCCAGTACCCAACAGGGCAGCCGTGAGCCGTGAGCACTCCTCCCTTCACTTTCAAGCCCCGTGCTCTTCTGGGGTGTGTGTTGTCCATTGACACCCACGGTTGGTACCCACGGACACTGGGACGGAACAGTCAGCTCCCAGAAGGGTTCAGCTCCCCTCGGACTGTTCCCCTGCAGGAGTGTCTGCCCCAAGGAGGACCCCGATGACCAGCAGAGGAGGCCGGACAGCAAGTTTGTGACCAGAGGAAGATGGCCTTCAGGGGAGCGGCTGCAGGCCTTGGTTCAGGCTGTAATTCTCACCTCTGGGGAATGCGGGCTTTTCTCCAGTGAGGGGTTTTGAGGGATCACAGAAAGAGCTGAGCCCCTTGCAAGTATCTCCTTCAAGGACCCTATGGGTCTGGGGTCTTCGTGGAAGGCAACTGGACCGGGCGAACCCATAAAGACCCCTCCAAAACATACAGAGCGTTTCACAGTCTCAGGAACCCATGGCGGCTGGAGGAACCCTTGAATCTATTATCTTTCCATCTTAAACCCAAAAACCCCCTGGTGTCTTCTTAAAACAATACTGGGGCTTAACCTGTGAAGAAGGCCGCCCTTGGGCCTTAAGCAACAAACGGCCTGCGCTCCAGGAGCCCTGGGATGTGGTGTAGTGGCCACTTGCTGAGCTCCTGACTGCCAGATCTGGAGTTCGAAACCAGCAGCCTTCTCTGAGGGAGAAAGGCCAAGCTTTCTACTCCTGTTAAGAATTACAAGTTAGGGGCTGAGCCCCGGTGGCACCGTGGTTGTGCGCGGAACGGCGGCCCACTGGGATGGAGGTTCAATTCCAGCTCCACAGGAGCAAAGGCTGGGCCTCCTACTCCCACCACCAGAGGGCAGTGATGCCTAAAAAAAAAAAAATTAAATTAAAAAAAATTAATTACAAGTTAGAAAACCCACAGGGGCAGTTCTACCCTATCCTATAGGATTCCTATCGGACTGACTCCGGGGGCGTAGTGATTGAATGCCAGACTGCGGCCCACTGACTTGGCAGTTCAAATCCAGCAGCAGCTCTCCAGGAGCAAGCTCAGTCTCCCATTCCCATCGGAGGACAGTGATGCCCCCCCCCCAAAAAAAAGGATCACTATCAGAAGAGATTCAATGACAGGGAGTCTGGGTGTGTGTGTGTGTGTGTGTGTGTGTGTGTGTCAGAGTGACACAGCAACTCCAATGGTCAGGCAAGAAATGGAAGGGCAGTGGGTTTTCCATGGATGATGGAGGAACCACGCAAGTAAGTGGGGGAGGAGCATGGCTACCCAACTTCAAGACCACCATCCGTGTCCCTCCGTTGTCCACACGCTGTGTATACTCTAGACAACAACCACTTTTTTGGTAAAATGATCTTCCCAAACTCCAACTCCACCGCCACGAAAGAGGACCTCTGGAGAGGCCTCTGGGGAAGAGGGATCTTTGTGGGAATCGCTGTCATAAACCAGATTTCAGCGGGGTGTGTCCAGAGGCAGCCGAGGGTGAGCCTGGAGTCCGGGAAGACCGGGGCTGGACAATGACTTTGAAGGCGGTCTCCAGCTTCAGTCTCATAGTTGAAGTCCCATCAACTTAGAACCCCTTCCCAGAGGGATGGACAACAGACATGTGGATGAAAGGAGACAGCAGGCGGGGTAAGACATGAAAAAAAAAAAGATTATAAATGATTCAGGGTTCATGAGGGAAGGAGGGAGGGGGAGGGGGGAAATGAGCTGATACCAAAGGCTCATGTAGAAAGAAAATGTTTTGAAAATGATGATGGCAGCAAATGGACAAATGTGCTTGGCACAATGGATGGATGGATGGTGATAAGAGCGGTAAGAGCCCCAGTAAAATGACTTTTAAAAACACTGAAGTCCCTGGGTGATGCTAGCAGTTAGCGCTCAACCACTAGCTGAATGCTTGGTGGTTTGTACCCATCAGAGATGCCTCAGAATACTCCAGAACTATTCTCCTCTCTCCAAACCATCACATCACCCACTCAAAAACCCTCTAGGACAGGGTCAAACTGCCCCCGTGAGTCTCTGAGCCTAAAAGGCTTCACAGGAGGAAGAAGCCTCCTCTTTCTCCCAAGGAGCAGGGGGTGGTTTCAAACCCGCGGACCTGTGGTCAGGAGCCCACTCCATAAGCCCCACCCCTGGCCTCCTTTCTAGGGTCTCTGGCTGGCGCACTGGGCTGCTAATCAAAAGGTTGGAGGTTGGAGCCCGCCCAGCGGCTCCTCTGAGGAAAGGCCTGGTGATCCATTTCTGAGGACTCAGCCGCTGAGATCGGCAGCTGCTGGTTCCCGGGTGGGGAGCAGTCCCTGGAGAGTTCGGCCAGGGCGAGGCTCCCCTGCAGGATCGTCCTCCGTCTGGTCTTCTTGGAGAAGCCGCCCTCCTGCTCCTTGCGTTCAGCGAGCCCCGAAAGTCACCTCACGCGGAAGAGAAGGAATTCCTCCCCAGCTATAAACACCAGGGAGCCCATGGAAAACAAAGGCGATGAGTCACCTGTAACCTGTCCTCTCTGTTGCAGGTCTCTGCAGAATTTAGAGTCCAGGGGACTCCGCACACTGAGCACCCGGACACACGGGGTGTCATGAGTCAGAATTAGCGTGACACAGAGGGTCTTGATCAGGGCGTCGGCACCTGGGATTGCAGTGACCATCGCGGACATCACTCGCCTCAGTGGAGATCCGAAATGAGAGAACTGATTTCTGGTTTAAATCGGAAGCTGGTCAAGCCCTGACAGAAGCAGCGCAGCAGCTTCTGGTCTTCCCAGTAGACTCTTCTCCACCTTTCTGCTAAAACCTTGCCAAGTGCGTCACTTTTTGTGACCCCAGGGGCCTCTTTAAACCCATGTGATGACTTTGGCAGGATTGCAGGTCACTTCGATGGCTGATGATGCAGGTTCAAATTGAGCCAGGTAAGATGCACAGCAGCTTCGGGACGGGCTGGTGACACACAACCAAGGCAAAATGTCTACCTACTAATGTTTCTTTTGACAACAGCTTGAATCGATCCTCCTGTGGGTCTACGGGGCTAAGTATAGTCTTTGGGGAAGTGAGGAGGCCACGTCTGACAACTCCTGGCTTCACAAAGGCAAGAGAAATCAACACCACAGCTTCCAGAGGCCAAGAATCAAGGCAGAGGGCAGACAAGTCTCCACCCGCCCCCCCCCCTTCACCCCCTTCCGACACCCTCCCCCCCCCCCCCACAGGACGCCTCTTCTTGGCAGGATTCGGTAATATGTTGTAATGACCACACAGAACCCAGACACAATGCTTAGGAATATGGGATTTATGAAGGAAGTCCCGGTGAGAGGTGGTACAAGATGGCGAGGAGACAGTTTTTGTGGTTGCAATACCTCTCGACACAGATGTGCCTCTCTCTGGTCCCTGACCACTCAACCACGGGTCCCTTGGCCACTGCCTTGTTCTGTGGCCTGAGAAGCTCGAGGTTCTGCCTCACTGTCTCTCATGACAGGTGCTGTGGCTTCTGCTGGTCCCCTGGCACTGGGTACCCACCTCTGCTGCCTCCCCGACTTCAAGTGGAAATCTCACATGCTCCACTAATGCTGTTCTTCCTTCGCGGTCTTGGGATCTCCTGTTCCTGCTTCTGAGATGCCTGTTCCCCACCCTCCCTGCATGGTCCGCTTCCATCATTGGGGGCAGTTAGAAAGCTAGGGATTGGAGGAGCCCTAAGTACGTCATTTGCCCACAGGCCGCCCTCTGATTCTTCTAACCATCGTCTCTGCCGGCGACATGTGTTGCCATCACAAGTAACCCTGCCAGCAATCACTCTCATCCAAGTCATGCTGTCCTCCCAGCATCTTCTCGAGCACCCTCTCCCCTAGACCCCTCCAGAACAGAGGGTAACCTTCCTTGTCTCACTCGTTTTGAGCCTAAACACGCCCATGGCAACTTGCAAGCCAGCGACTCCATTCTTCATCCAGCACCCCGTTTTACATTTGACCTCAATCTAAAGGCCGAGAACCATTATCACTCCCTGTCTCAGATATTCACTTTCTAAATGGCCTGCGCCCGATGGAGTAGGGAGTTGGGCCTGTGCTGCAAAGCACAAAGTCAGCAGTTTGAACTCACCGGCAGCTCCTAGAGAGAGAACGTGAGGTTTTCTGCTCCCGTGAAGATTTACAGCCTCAGAAACCCAAAGGGGCAGTGCTACCCTCCCCTGTAAGGTTGCTGTATGTAGAACCGACTAAGTAGAGCTGAGTTTATCAACCCGGTACTCTGAGGAGGCAGCATGGTTTTTGACACGATAAACCGTCATTCCATTTGGAACTTTGGTCCTTTGCAACTATAAGCCAAGTCCAGCCTAGAGCAGCTCACCCATCAAGACTTGCAGCGATGGGCACCAGCCCGCAGTGCCCACCATCTTTCTTGGTTCATTTGGTCAGGTCCTGCACACTCAGCCCGAACGATCTGCTAGGTCAAATGGATACAAGCTTCGGAGTCCAAACACGCCACCCTCAGCCCAAGCCCCGCAGCCAGACCCTGCCCATAGGCTCAGAATTCACACTGCCCTTTCAGCTGCAGACCAGTCCTCTCTTCTTTAGCCTCTGTGAAGCAGGTCAACGAGTGTCACTGGAACCTCTCCAAACTCAGCTGTTCTCTTCACTGCTGTTTCCCCACTTCCACTTAGCAAGTGGACCCAGGTGGTCACCAGAGGCAGGGTACCTGTCTGCTCACCAGCTCCTTTTAACCTTCAGTCAGTCATAGCAAGGGGTTTTCTCTGATGGGCGTAGGCTTTTTCCTGTTAACTATACATCCAAAGGCAAATTGCTTGCTCAATTCAAAAGAGCAGTGTGGTAGTTACATAATCTGGTGTCAATTTGGGACTTGAGAGGATTAAGAATGAAAGGGTGGGGGCTGAGCCCCGGAGGCGTAGTGGTTGTGCGCGGGACTGCGGCCCACTGGGACGGAGGTTCAATTCCAGCAGTGGAGAGCAGTGATGCCCCCCCCCCCCCAAAAAAAAATCAAATCAAGAATGAAAGGGTGGCGTCTAGTTTGTCAATCGGGTCATAGTTAATCAGGCCTCTGTGTGGTCCTGGCCTTCTCCTGAGAATTCTGGGGCCTCTGGTCTTTCTCCTCCTTTTCTTCTCTCTCTCTCCTCACTCCCAGAGGGATGCTCTCCTGACAAGACACATGGCACTACACTGCTAGACCCTGGGCCCTGGGAACTGGAGGAGCCACATGGAGACCCCTGCCAGTGCTCAAATGCTTACAGTACCACTGGACCCACAAGACTACACCCACCGGCCTGTGATCTTCCTGCATTCGGCATCATTGTATGTGTTTGGTGAGTCTGAAGAGGACTTTATAGGTTGTATTGGACATATGGGCTAATACTGAACTTAAGAACTTGATCTGGGCTGCGATGTTTTCTCAATATTCAAGTGCTCAGGTATATAAAGTTCCTTCTTATACACAGATGAGTGTCCATGAATTTGTTTCACCAGTCCATCCTGACTAACACAGCCAGTCTGCAACCTGCAACCCTGCCCATGCTGCAGGTCACGCCTTCACGTGTAAATAAATCTCTTATTCTCTGGGCAGTTCCAGAGAGGTCTGCATGTCTTTTCAAACACAGATGTCCTAGTGCTCAAGGGTTTGAGTGAAGCCCAGCTTTTCCATCTTAGGCCCCTTACTCTGCCTCCCATCAAAAAGCACCCCTCCCTGTTCTTTCTTTCTTCCTTTCTTTTGTCGAGGCAATTCCTAACTCTGGTAGTTACATAATCTCCTTGTCAACGTGAAGGTATTAAGAGTGAAGGGGTGGAGGTTAGCCTGTCAATCAGGCTCAGCCTGATGACCTCATTTGGAGGTGCAACGGAGATGAAGCTCACTGGAGGCCAGACCCACTCTGTCTCTGACAAGACACATGGCACTATGCTGCTAGACCCTGGGCCCTGGGAACTGGAGGAGCCACATGGAGACCCCTGCCAGTGTTGAGATGCTTACAGTACCACTGGAGCCAACAGACTTTTCACCCACCAGCCTGTGCTCTTCCTGCATTCGGCACCCTGGCACGTGAGTGTGCAGAGGAATTTAAAGACCAGTATCCGACATTTGAGCTAATATCGGTTTTATGAACTTGCTGTGGACTGGGCAGGGATGTTCTCTTAGTATACAATGACTCGTTGATAGAAAACTCTCTGTCACACACATAGGAGTGTGTCTCTGGTCAACCGGCTCTAACACACCCCCTTTTAGCAAATTGAAGAAGACGAGCTTGCAAGTCCTGTCATCATCATTTGCAGAATTCGTCACTATCACACATGTGTGTCTATTTTACAAGCCCCAGTAGGAAAAAACCAAAACCCACAGACTAGGCAACCCTGGAGCTGTCCGAATGCATCTTGAGTGCTTTAGAGGAACACTCGCATCCTGGACTGCCAAGGCGAAACCCCAAGTCAACAGAGGGAAGCAGGATCCCTGAACAGTCTCCCTGTGGACGTAGGGGAGGCAGCGAGGGGGAGTTTTGTGGGGAGAGGGAGATTGGAGCGGATACATACAAAGCATTAGGAAGCCTGGCCAAAACCGTCTCGGTGCCCCTTTGAGTAACCAGTAGGACTGAGGAGAACTGCCTTTGTGAGTTTTCAAGCCTCACATCGTCGACAAGTCACAGGGAGGCTCCATCTTTCTCAGGAGGAGCTGGGGGCTTCGAAGCAATGACCCAACTTGGGGCTCAGGAGAGGAGTCCTCACTAGCTCTCCCTGCTCTCCCTGTCTAGCAGCCGCATCTCTCAGGAGCCACCACCACCCCCTCTAACCATCACTCCCCAGTTGTGGAGGTCATCTGCTAGGGAAAAGGTCCTCTCACTTTTCGGTGACAGAACCGAGTGGGAGTCGGTGGGGACGGGAAGGGATTTGGAGCGGAACCACGCAGCCTGTTTGGATCTTAATTTCTTCATCTCGGGAACAAGTGGGCCGCTCTGACTGCCAGAGCGGCTCACCGTTCTCCAGTTCTGAGGTTCTACGACTCTTTGGGGATGTGTGACGGTTTCTTCATGAGACACTGTCAGCTTCTGTCTCAGCATGTGTGTGTGTGCGCGCGCGCGCGCGGGGGGGCGAATATGAGAGCTCTCCTGCCCCCCTTTCCTGGCAGCACCCCCTCCATCTTTAAGCTACTCCCCCACCCAAGTCCCCAGGTGACCCCGCTGCTCAGAACATGGAGCAGCTTTTGCTTCAGCGACAGTCTTGAAACCCAAAGTTCCCCCCCTCTCAAGCACTCCCCCCTACCGCACCCCCCACCCCTGCTTGCGCAAGCCACACCCACCCACCGGTGAGGGCGCCCGACCTGGAACGAACCAGTAACCCTTTCCCTGCCGCCCTCGCCGCGCCGCCTGACCCTCGGCCCCCGCCCCCCCTGGTCCTGCTGGAGCCCAGCGAGGCCTGAGGCGGGGAGACGCGGACGGAGAGCCCCGGCCCGGGGAGCTCCGGGATGGCGGGGCCGGGCGCCCTCGGCGGGTGGCCTCCATGACAGCCTGACCTCCGCGCCAGCAGGCCAGCCCGGGCGCATCTCGGCGGGTCGCGCCCCTGCTCGGGGCGGGCCAGAAAGCCCGGTCCCGCCCCGCGCCTTAGGCCGCGGGCCCGGGGACTTTGGAGCCGAGAGGAAGCGCGGCGGGCGCGGGGAGGGGGTGTGTCGGGGCCGGGTTTTATAACCCGCAGGCGGCGCGCAGAGAAGCGGCAGCGCGAGCCGCGCACCTCGCCGCACCCGCACCCGCGCCCGCGCCATGGGCACCGCGCCGGGCCTCCCGGGGCCGCTGCTGCTGCTGCTGTCGCTGTCGCTGTCGCTGTCGCCGCCGCCTCCCGCAGCCTGGGCGCTGGATCCCGCGCTGCGGCCGGGAAACTTTCCCGGAGACGAGGCCGGGGCGCAGCTCTTCGCCAGCAGCTTCAACTCGAGCGCCGAGCAGGTGCGGTACCTGAACACGGTCGCCAGCTGGGCGCACGACACCAACATCACCGCGGAGAACGCGCAGCGCCAGGTGGGCGCCGGGCCCGGGCGTGGGCGCGGGGGCGGGGCCCGGGCGGCCAATCACAGGCCCTCGGGCCGGCGCGGGCTGGGGCTGGGGTGACCTGGAGGGGAGAGGGGGGACCCCCGCTGAGACGCGACCGGTGTCTTGAGTCTGGGGTGGGGGCTCCCCCTCCACTGAGAACTGTGGGTCGCCCTTACACCCACGTGCCCAGTGCTGGACGCGAGGTGGGTGAACCGCATGGAGATCCCTCACGCCCAGGTGACAAGAGACACCTCCACACTGGGGGGGCGGGGGAGGCGAGCACTCTCACCCTTTCCGACAGCCCGCCCCCCACCGTACTGTCTCTTCCCCCTCCATCTGCCTCTCCCCTGATCTCAACACCCACCCACCCCCATTGATGCCCCAAGGTAGACCCCCTAGGTCCCCATCCGGGGTCCAGGAGAAGAAGCCCTGCTACCCAAAGCCCAGGAGCTCCCATCTCCAGAACGGGAGCTTTCACAAGGCCAGACCTGGGCACCCTTTGCCCTCCTCCTTGCCCTCGGCTGAGTAGCCTTCCCTGCACAGCTTCCAACGTATATTCCCACCCCACCCCCCACCTCCTGACACCCACAGGAGGAGACGGCCCTGATCAGCCAGGACTTCGACGAAGCCTGGGGCCACAAGGCCAAGGAGCTGTACGATGACATCTGGCAGAACTTCACAGACCCACTGCTTCGCCGGGTCATCAGCTCCATCCGCATCCTGGGTCCTGCCAACCTGCCCCTGGCCAAGCGACAGCAGGTGGGCCTACTGGCGGGGAGACGGCCTCCCCCGTTCCCCCAGGAGGTTAGGCTCCTCTACCTGTAGAACCATTCCTGGGCATGCTTTTCCCTGGCGATGGGGACAAACCCTCCTGTTGTGGAGTGGAGAGCAGAAGCCAAGTCCGAGGTGGGGCAGCGGGCTGCAGCACCAGCACCGTCCCAGAGGCCAGTTTGGAGGCCGAATTTCCTTGATCAGGTCAAGAAGCATTGAGGAAGACACCACGGCCAGGGTGTGTCGTGGGTTAGATGTTGGGCTGCTCATCACAAGGTCGGCGGTTTGAAACCACCAGCCACTCCCCAGGGGAAAGAGAAGGCTTTCTACTCCCGTAAAGAATGATCAGAGACCCACAGTGTCTAAAAGGTTGCTGTGAGCTGGATCAACTCAATGATCCTTTGAGTCTGAGTTTGACCCTCACTGCAAGATGACGACCGAGGTAGTGTCTACATCACATGCCTTCCCCTGACCTCCTCTGCCTTCTAGCCCAAAGAGGAGGGGGTGGTCAGAGCTCTCCGGGGACTGCTCCTCACTAACCATTTTTCAACCCTGACTCACCAGTACAACTCTCTGATAAGCAACATGAGCCGGATTTACTCCACCGCCAAGGTCTGCTTCCCCAACAAGACTGCCACCTGCTGGTCCCTGGACCCAGGTACCGGTCTCTCTGTCTCTGCCTGTCTCTCTGGGGTCTCCCAATTCTTGTCTTCACCCTGCTGCGCCCTGGAGGCCAGCATGTTCCTTGGGAGAGAGTGGCATTGTCCTCCACTGACCCCACCCTGCTTCCCCTGGCAAATGGACTTCAGGAACCCCAGAGCGGCCTTCTCCGCCCCCCTCCCCGCCACCCGCTCACGCTGTGTGCCTCACCTCTCCCATTGTAAATTCTTCTCCCTGGTTGCCTGGTTTTCCCTTCCTCCCAGAAGTTCCCCATAGGCCTTGGGCCTTCCAGGACTTCCCCTATCCCCTCCAGCTCCCCCTCAACCCCCTTTACCAGGAGCATTGAGGTCAGCCGCTCTATCCGATGAGCCACCAAAGGAGGTCCTCTTCCTGGCCTTCGTAGACCCTCATCTTCCGGGGACAGTGTCCCTACCTGGGGCGTGCTTTGTATGGCTCCCCAGCCTGGTCTGCCTGCCTTCCCTGGGCATCGTGCGTATCGTGGTGTTGAGGCTGCGGGTGGAAATGGCCGGGACCCAGGTGGGGTCCTGATGTTGCCAACTTCCACCTGGAAGCCTCCTAACTGGCCCTGCTTGCCTCGTCTCAGAGCTCACCAACATCCTGGCCACCTCAAGGAGCTATACCATGCTCCTGTTTGCCTGGGAGGGCTGGCACGACGCCGCGGGCATTCCCCTGAAGCCCCTGTACCAGGAGGTCACCAGCCTCAGCAACGAGGCCTACCGACAAGACGGTGAGCATGCTCTCCTGACCCCGGCTGGCCAGGTGTGCTCCCACCCACTCTCAGCTGCGCCACAATGCCCAGAAACAACGCTCAGGCTGAGGCCCACCTCCTGGTCACAGCGCTCACAGAGCTGTCGGAGATGGCACAGAGGGCTGGTGGGACCCGCCTTGAATCCCGTCTGCTAGCCATCTGCTGCCCTCCAGCAGGCTGGGCCCCACCTTGACCTCTGGAGCTCCCTGAGTCTTATCTGGCCCCAAGCAGCACCCCACCCCACCCCCACCCCCATGCCCCAGGATGTGGTAGAGCAGGAAACACTCTCCTGGCTGACAAAACACACCGGCTTGGAGCAGGGGGAGGGCAGAGTGAGGGGTGGGGAGATGCAGATGACAGAGCCTGAGCTGCCCTCCCCCACCCTCCCCTGCTAGGCTTCTCGGACACAGGGGCCTACTGGCGCTCCTGGTATGAGTCCCCCACCTTTGTGGAGGATCTGGAGCGCCTGTACCAGCAGTTAGAGCCCCTCTACCTGGAACTTCATGCCTACGTCCGCCGCGTGCTCTACCGCCGATACGGGGACAAATTCATCAACCTCAGAGGGCCCATCCCTGCTCACCTGCTGGGTAAGGACGCCTGGGCTCCTGGGGGAGGAGGGTAAGAATGCCAGGCTAGGGATGGTGGGTCACCGTCACCATCTTGCACACACTGCTGGTCATACGCCAAACCCCCAATATCATTTCGACTTTACAGATGGGGACCCTCAGGCTTAGGGTGTGACAGTGGTTTGAGAGCAAGTGAAAGGCAAAGCCAGGTTTCAATGGTGTTGTGGACTTCCAGGTCCAGCGGAGGAGTCCCCATGGTCCTCACTGGTGTGCTCACGGGGCGAGGAGAGAGGGACAGCGCAGTCTGAAAGACCCTGAGCAGCAGCACCCCAGCTCTCTCAGGGATCCACGGTGCCCAGGGCCTCAGAGCAGCCAGGGGGTGGGGTCTGACTTGTGTGGGAGCCTCCTGCCATCACCCAGCCTCAGAGCTCAGCTGCCCTGGCATGCCCCAGAGTGCGTGTAAGGGGCTCCCAAGTGTTGCCTGGAGACAGTCAGAGGGGCAGCAGACGGGGCAGGGGCTGAGTGGACTGCACTCCCTGTCCATGTAGGAGACATGTGGGCCCAGAGCTGGGAAAGTATCTACGACATGGTGGTGCCTTTCCCAGACAAGCCCAACCTGGACGTCACCAGCACCATGGTGCAGAAGGTACGCCCGGGCCTGGATAGAGCAGAAGAGTGGGGGTCCTGGGTAGGGCCAGGGGGTAGTCAGGAGCAGAAGGACGGACTCATATGAGTAGGGGGGATCGCAGAATAGGGGCCTCAGTCTCCCCTTTCTACAGAGAACTGGACAGAGTGAAGAAAGCTGGGATTTGTCTCCTGAGAGTCACCAGCTCCTCTCCAGGCCCATGGGGTGGGGGTGGGGTGGGGTGGGGTGGGGTGGGGAGGGGCAGTGTGTGAACAGTCTCCACCTCCAGCCATAGGCTGTGGTCAGTTTAAGGTCCAGCCTGGGGCGAAGGAGGCCACAGAGTAGAGATGCCTGCCCTAGCTGGAGCTGACCTGTTGGGGGACCCCCGACACCTGGCTGGCCATCCCCACTCCCTGCCCACCCCAGGGCAGCAGGAGCAGGCTCCTGGAAGCTGGGGCCTGACTTGTGGCATCATCTCCCCGCCCCGCCCCCCGCGCCCCCTGCCCCCCACCCCCACCCCCACCCTGCCAGGGCTGGAATGCTACGACAATGTTCCTGGTGGCAGAGGAGTTCTTCACCTCCCTGGGGCTTGAACCCATGCCCCCCGAGTTCTGGGCAGAGTCCATGCTGGAGAAGCCAAGCGACGGACGAGAGGTGGTGTGCCACGCCTCAGCCTGGGACTTCTACAATCGGAAGGACTTCAGGTCTGCCCCGGGCAGGAGGTGGGGGAAGGACAGGGTGGCCTGGCCATGAAGAAGCTGGATCTCAGCCTCTGGCCACACAGGCTGAGGCAGGGATGGGCAGGGTAGAGCGCCTCTCTGTGGTTCCGAGCCTTGGGTGGCCCCCTCCAGGGTCAGGCTCCCCTTCGCTGCCCTTCTCCTTCACCCTGGCCTCTCCCCACCCAGGATCAAGCAGTGTACTCGGGTCACAATGGACCAGCTGTCCACTGTCCATCACGAGATGGGCCACGTGCAGTACTACCTGCAGTACAAGGACCAGCCCGTGTCCCTGCGCCAGGGTGCCAACCCCGGCTTCCATGAGGCCATCGGGGATGTGCTGGCACTGTCTGTCTCCACGCCTGCACACCTGCACAAAATCGGCCTGCTGGACCAAGTCCCTAATGATTTAGGTATGGGAGATAGCCCAGCCCGGATCTGCCTCAGCTCAGGCAAGACAGAGGGAGGGGGGCCTGCATGGAGCCTCCCAGACAACCCCACCCCCCAAGCAGGCCTCATTAGAGCAGCTACCCCGCTATGCTTACCTCCCCCAGGTTCCTGCCCAGTCTACCCTGTCCTGGCTCAGCCTCCTCTCTGCTCATCTCCCTGCAGAAAGCGAAATCAATTACCTGCTCAAGATGGCCCTGGAGAAAATCGCCTTTTTGCCCTTTGGCTACCTGGTGGACCAGTGGCGCTGGGGGGTTTTCAGCGGGCGCACGCCCCCATCCCGCTACAACTTTGACTGGTGGTATCTCCGGTGAGCCAAGGGGGCCGGTCCCTCTTGGCCTCCCCCAACCCCCCTGGGCAGCCCAGCATTCTAGTCCGTCAGCCTTGGTCCTCCAAGAACAGAATTGCATTCCTCCCCCCCACCCCCGCCCCCAACTGGGATCTCCTCTCCTGTCTCAAACCCTCTCCTCCAGGAAGTCATCCCCGATTCGTCAGTTGCAGGAGGAAGCTCTCCCAGCCGGTGCCACCCTTCCCGCTTAAGATCGTGTAACCCTTTGCTTCTAGAATGTGACCAGACGACACGCTTTTGGCGGGACAGTCCCGATTTTAAACAATTTTCCCCGCGTCCTTCGGCGTTGTAAAAAAAAAAAAAAGTCCCCATTCTTGGAAAGAATGCACGACAAGCGGGAGAACGGGAAGGGAATATACCCCCTCAACCCCCACCCCCACCCCGGTCAATGGTGTCCCGCCTTTCCAATGTTAGAATCTGGTCACTTTATCTAGAACCAAGTATCAGGGCCTGTGTTCACCGGTGCTCCGAAACGAGACCCATTTTGATGCTGGAGCGAAGTTTCACGTGCCTAACATGACGCCGTACATCAGGTACCGCCCTGCCGCGGTCCCCTCCTCCTCCTCGGCTCCATCCCCCACCCTGGGGCTTGTCCTCAGGTTCCACCTGAACCCCAGCCCTGTAGGGCCTCCACGCTGCCCTGGATCAGGCTTGGCTTTCCTTTCTTCCTTCCCCAAGCCAGCCGTCGGGCCACGTGTGCCTTGTGGGAGGCTCGCTGGTGGCTGGGCGGGGACCCTGGTTTCTGGATCCCCCTCCCAGCCTCCACTCTGTGCCTGCAGGTACTTTGTCAGTTTTGTCCTGCAGTTCCAGTTCCATCAAGCCCTGTGCCTGGAGGCGGCCCATCAGGGGCCCCTGCACCGCTGTGACATCTACAAGTCGGCCCCGGCGGGGGCCAAGCTCCGGTGCGTGTGTGGTGGGAGCAGGGCGGGAGGGCAGAGGGTGCCTCTGGAGAGAATCTGGCTCCCTGGGCTCAAGGTTCATGGGACTCCGTCCCTCCCCACTGTCTTCCTTCTTCCTTCCTGTCCCTCGTGAGGTGATTCTCCAGTGGGCCCCCTGGCTGGCATCGCCTGCCACCTGCCAGAATCCTCAGGCCCCTGATGTTAATGTCAGGGTGCTTGCAGCCCTGTGAGGGTGGACGAGAGGGTACAGTGACCAAGGGTGGATAAGGGGGACTGGGGCCCAAAGGAGCAGCTGCCTGAGCCCTCTGTGCCCACTCTGCCCCAGAGAGCTGCTTCAAGCAGGCTCGTCGAGGCCCTGGCAGGAGCTGCTGAAAGACATGATTGGCACCGATACTCTGGATGCCGGGCCACTGCTGGAATACTTCAAGCCCATCAGGGTGTGGCTGCAGGAGCAGAACGCACGCAACGGCGACATCCTGGGCTGGCCAGAGTACCAGTGGCGCCCGATGGTGCCCAGCAATTACCCAGAGGGCATTGGTAAAACCCGGGGTGCGGTGGGGTGGGTGGTCTTTAGTGGGTCTTTACATGCCAGGGGTCCTAGTTAATTCCTCCCAGGTGAGCCCTGTGCCCTGCCCTGTGCCCCCTCTCCTGGCTCCCGGAACCCATCAGTGGGGACCCTGGCATTGTCTTGCCCTTGTCTCTTCCCAGCATCCTCTACTATAGCCCAAAGTGAGTGGTACTGCCCCCACCCCCACCCCAGGAAGCCGCAGAAACAGATATCTACATGTTAAGCTGGGCTAGAGTTCAGACGCTTTTAATTGTCAGGAGGTGATGAGTAATTTTTTTTTTTCCTGAAAAGGGAGTGGTCAGGCACACATGTTTGGGAACCTGTGCTTTAGGGGGTGGGCCTGGATCGGAGGCCCCCCGGGGGCAGGCCAGCCCCACGGCTCTATGAGGTCACACTACAGCCTCCGCCCTTGTTGGCTGGGGGCCCGTGGCTGCAGGCCTCTGCTCTCCTGCGGCCATGGGCCAAGGTTGGGCTGCCCTGCGACTGCCCAGCCTCCTCCTCCTGCTGCTCTGCTGCGGGCACCTCCTGCCAGTCCTAGGCCAGGCGACAGGCAGCCTGACCGCAACCACCCAGGCCACAACCAGCCAGGCCACGACCACCCAGGCCACAACCACCCAGGCCACAACCAGCCAGGCCACGACCAGCCTGACAGCACAAAGACCAAGTGGGATGGGGCAGGGGCAGGGGCAGAGAGGGGCCACCGGGAGAGGAGGCTTGGCAGGATGGACTCCCAGGAGGAGGTCCTGGGCAGAGAGGGGAAGTTGAGGTTTGTCGGTGTCCCTCCGCTCTGTCCCACAGACCTAGTGACAGACGAGACCGAGGCCCAGAAGTTTGTGGAGGAATATGACAAGTCAGCCCAGGTCGTGTGGAACGACTTCGCCGAGGCCAACTGGAACTACAGCACCAACATCACCCAAGAGAACAGCAGGGTTCTGGTGGGTCCTCTCCACGCCCCACCCAGACCCACCACTCAGACTCTCCTCCCTGGGGCTGAGGGCACCCCCCCACCCCCCCCTTCCTGTCACCTGGGAGAGTGACGGCCAGAATGGGTGACAAACCCAAACGGGATGGTTCCAACCGTCCTCACGTTCAGGTCTGGCTGGGCACTACCCACCTGGCTCTTCCTCTCCTGCCTAACCCCCTGTGAGCTATGATGTCATGTGTATGCAAATGAGCAGTGGTGACCTGCTCACCTTGGCACCAAGGTGAAATCCGGGAGGACAGACCGGGTGCCCGTGTGCGGCCCAGCTCAGCAGCCTCACACAATGGCTATGCCATTTTGCAGGCGGGACCTCGAGCCCAGAGCACCCAGAGCTAGTACCCTGTGGGGGGTGGGGGGGAGAGAGATGGGCATGTTGCCCTTTCTCCATCCTGCCAGGGTGTGGCTTCTGTCAAGGGTACTCACAGCCCCGGGACATTTTCACAGGTCCAGGCAGAAGAGAAGGGCAGTGATTTGCCAACTATCCCCCTCAGCCCATCCCTATGCCCTCTGCCCCACTCCACCCCACCCCACAACACCGCCTGCATAGAGGCCTCCGGGTAATGCCGTCCCATGCCCGCGATGCCCCCGCAGCTTCAGAAGAACATGCAGCTGTCGAACCACACCCTGCAATTCGGCACCCGGGCCCGGCAGTTCGACGTGACCCACTTCCAGAACGCCACCATCCAGCGGATCATCAAGAAGGTTCAGGACCTGGATCGGGCGGCGCTGCCCACGGAGGAGCTGGAGCAGGTGTGTGGTCTGGGAGGGGGGGGACGCAGGCAGGTCGTGGAGGGACCTGGATCAGGCTCCTCAGGCTCGGGGCCCAGCTGCAGCAGGGAGGGAGCCTGGTGCACACCTACAGGAATACAGCACAGGCAGCCCTTCCAGGAGCAGGCGTGGGGCAGAGGCCCTCCAGCCCAGGCCCGCGGCTCATTGTCCCTCTTCCTCTCTGCAGTACAACCAGATCCTGCTGGACATGGAGACCACCTACAGCGTGGCCTCCGTGTGCCACACAAATGGCACTTGTCTGCAGCTAGAGCCCGGTGAGCACACCTCCGGGGGTGGGGGTGGGGGCAAATGGGAGGAAGTGGGGGCCACAGAGGCTGGGGGCTGGGGCATTAGGGGTGGTCGTCTGAGTGCTTCTCACTGCCAACTCCACTTTGTTCCAGCGTGACCCTCACTGGGGGCCTCTTCCCTCTGGGTCCCCATCCCCCTTCCAGGACAGGTTTCCCCACCCCTGGAGCCCAGGGCTTCTGAGAGACTTACACCCCCAAGGAGAGAGGCCAGCGGAAACCTGCCCACCTACTCTCTCTCAGACACAACCCCCACCCCCTGAGCCCTACCCCCAACACACACACACACACACACACACACACACACACACACATTGAGAGGAGCTCAGATAAGAACTTGACCCCGACCCCTCAGTCCACACCTTTCCCTCTCCACTCCCCCCACACCCCTTCCTGCCAGCCTCCTGCACTGGCTCAGGGTAGCCCATTCCTGTTCCCCTTCGAAAAAGCCAGCCTCCTCAGCCAAGCCCCTGTACACACAAACATCCCCCTCCGGGCCGGGGAACTGGAGATGGGAACATTCCTCCTGCGGGAATCTTTACCCAGAAATGGTCTCTCCCTGGCTGCCTCCCCAGCTCTCACGTTAGAACAATGACCAATAGGAAGGGAAATGAAAAATAAACAGCAGAGAGCAATGGTTTCCCCGGGACGGGTTGGATCCGTAGCTGTGTATGTGTGCAAACACACAAGCGTGGGGAGAGGGGCGTGTGTGTATGTGCGCCGGGGGGCTTGTGGAACAGAGCATTTTAGAGCATGTGCAGGCCAGTTCCCCCTCCCCCCTCCCCAAGCCAGCCTCTTCATCCGGGGGCCAGGCCACCAGGTCCCTGCCAGGCAGTTAAACTCCGAAACACCCACCCAAAACAGACAGACACACCCCCGCAGGAGCCAGATTCGAAACTAGATTCTTTCCAGACAAAATTAATCCGAGTTTACTTTCTCAGTGGAAACAGCAGACATCTTGTAGCCTGTTCCGAAATAGGACTTGAGTCAGAGCCGAGTGGTGAGGGCTTGGATGGCACGTTGGGACAATGACAAGTAGGAAGGACTCCATCTTCCAAACCCTTCCGTCGATCTCGGGCAGTGCCACGGGGAGCCCGCCATCCCAGGGGAAGCTCCAGGGCCCTCACCTCAGCCCCATGGAGCCCGTTTGGCCTGTCTTACAGTTCAGGAGGCAGGATGAAACCCAGAACTCCTCGCTTCCTGGGGAGACTTGGTTCTTCATAGCTGCAGAGTTCACAACTGTTCTTTCATCCAAACTGATTCCATACCACTTTGGGGGTGCCCTGGACATGGGCACAGGGGAGCCCACATAGAGGTGAGCCAGACTCAGACACCCCAGGCTCCAGCTTGACCTATGTTCCGCTAGGGGGCCGGTGGTGGTGGTGGTGGTGATGGTGCAGACGGTGGTGGTGGTGGTGAGGACAGTGGTGACAGTCATTGTGGTCACTGCAGTGAGTCCATTCGGGCGTGCATGGCAGAGCAACACTGCCACTCCTTGGGCTTTTCATGGCGGTAATATTCCAGAAGCAGACTGCCAGCCTGTTCTTCTGTGGTGCTGCAGGGTGGGTTTGAACTGCCAACCCTGGGATTACGGTGGAGTGGAAGGCATGTGTGCCCCCCAGAGACCCGCCAGGGCCCATCGTCTGGCCATGGTGCAGACAGAACAGAGTAGCCCGGGGCCCTGCCCGAGGAGGCACTCGTGGCGGTTAGTGACAGGAACGGGGGAACTCCGGTAGTTTGGCGTCCCAGTCATTTCCCCAGGGGAGGGGTGGTGAGCAGGGACAAATCCGGGGAGCAGCAGGTCAGAATCTGGTTCCTTTGCTTAGTACCCCGGCTCTGCCCCTTCCTGCTGGGGCCCCCGGCCACCTTGCCACGCTGCTGCCCTGGAAGGCCCCCTTACAGGCGAGGGCCTCTGCAGCTGCCTGAGGGCTCCTGTGTGAGTCCAGGCCCGGCCCGGCCCGCCTGAGCTCCTGGCAAAGGTCCCCCAGCTTTTCCTCTTGCGTCACCAGCTTTGGCACCAGCAGAGACCCTTCCACAGGCTCGCCCATGTTTGACTCCAGCTCTGCCCTTCCGCAGCCTGTGAGGAGGCAGGAGGGAGGTGGAGGGCTGGGACCTGGGGCCACTGACCGCTCTCCCCCCTCCAGGGCTGACGAAGCTGATGGCCACGTCCCAGAACTACGAGGAGCTCCTGTGGGCATGGCAGGGATGGCGAGACAAGGTGGGCAGAGCCATCCTGCCCTTCTTCCCCAAATACGTGGAGCTCAGCAACAAGGCTGCCAGGCTGAATGGTGAGGCCGGCCCCGCCTGCTCTCAGGTCCCCAGAGAGTGTCCCGGGCTCCCTCCGAGTCTCCCCTGCCCTGGGGGAGGAGGGCCGATGGCCTGAGACCCGGGCTGTGTCGCCTCTGCAGGCTACAAAGACAATGGGGACTCGTGGAGAGCCATGTACGAGACACCTTTGCTGGAACAGGACCTGGAGCAGCTCTTCACGGAGCTGCAGCCGCTCTACCTGAACCTGCATGCCTACGTGCGCCGTGCCCTGCACCGCCACTACGGGCCCGAGCTCATCCACCTGGAGGGCCCCATCCCCGCGCACCTGCTGGGTGAGGGGGTGAGGGTCGGCCCAGCTGAGACCAGGGGTTCCCAGGCTTTTCAGGGAGCCACCCCGTACCTGGCGGTGCCATGTCTTTGTATGGTCAGGGGGCTGCCGTGGGGGGCACTGGGAAGACTTCACCCAGAGATGTCATTTGAGCAGGGCCTTGAAAGATGAGAGGTTTTGACCATGAAAAGCGGGGGTCTGGGCAGGCGACTGACTCAGCTTTTGGACTGAGGGAACTAAGAGGACTAGGACAAGCTGAAGAAGGTATAGACTGGGCTGCGCCCCGGTGGTGTAGTGGTTGTGTGCGGGACTGCGGCCCACTGGGACGGAGGTTCAATTCCAGCTCCACGGAGCAAAGGCTGGGCCTCCAACTCCCACCACCAGAGGGCAGTGATGCCCAAAAAACGGGCTGAGCCCCGGTGGCGTAGTGGTTGTGTGCGGGACTGCGGCCCACTGGGATGGAGGTTCAATTCCAGCTCCACGGAGCAAAGGCTGGGTCTCCTACTCCCACCACCTGAGGGCAGTGATGCCCGCCCCCCCCCCCAAAAAAAAAGAAGGTATAGGCTCAGCTCAGCTTGAATCCTCGTTTTTTTTGGGGGGGGGTTCCCTTAGGCCAGCAACTGGATGTCAAGCTAGGCAGTGAGAGAGAGAGTAAGAAGCAGCAGGGACTGGAGCACAGGACAGGACGACCAGCTTCCGGTCCCTGTGGGACCCTGGGGTCTACTTTCTAGAGGGCTACAGCACCCACAGTCCTGAGAGCTGCCCCCCCTGGGAAAGGCAGAGGGGGTCACAGGCCATTGACAAATCATGATGGGAGGCCCAGAATCTGGGCCAACCAAATGGGCCCAACTTTGAGGATCATTTTCTCTTCAGCTGGAGAGTTCTTTGAGCCCAAGACTCACCCTCCTCAACTCTCTCTGGTGGAGCTAAAGAACAACGGGGGTGGGGGGTGGGTGGGGGGTGGAGGGAGGCATCCATTTCATGGTGGAGTACCGAAAAATTCCAAGAAGGGGAGCCACATACCTAGGGGGGTTCTGGGAGCCTAGGCAGAGCTGGAGCTGGAACTCAGCTCCTTGGGATCAACAACAAAGCAGTGGCTGCTCACGATCTTCTTGATGCCCGAGATCCTGCCCTCCCTCTGCTTTGAGCTTTAGACTCCAACCCAAAGCCAGTTTAAATTTAACCTCCCTTGCCGGCGAAGGAATCTCCACTCCAGATGCATTCCTGGATATTTCTTTTTTAATATTAGTACGGTCTTCTTTTTCTCCAAAGCTGAACGGGCCTCTCTTCTCTTAGCCTAAGCTCAGGACCACTGATGGGTGGCCAGTACCAGCCAACGTCAGACCATGCCCTCCGCATGATGCCTGGCAGAGGGGGGGCCAAGAGCGTGGGCTCTGGAGGCAGGCACTTGACTGCCTTTAAATTCCCACCCCATATGGGTTTGAATTCTTGAGTCCATGGCTTGGTTACTCCACTCTCCAAGCCCCAGGCCCCTCCGCTGCACCATGGGAAGCATAGCAGCAGGGAGCATGAAGCACACACAGAATGTGCTTGGTGCAATGCTCAGTAAGTGGTGGGTGCATAGACGTTCCAGGGACTGGAGCTTGCTCATAAACAAGGGCTAGTCACATTGGCCGTCAATGGTCCCGGTACAGGGAAGAGCACCTGACTTCCCTGGTGACCCACAACAGCATCCTCCGTAATCCAATATGGTAACCAACCTTGCAGGCTTCAGATGCAAACTGAAAATGATGTCTGTCTCATACCCAGCACTGTTGGGAAATAGGAGAGGGTCTGGAGACAGGACTATGATCAGCAGGACACTCCTGCTTCCTGCTGGGACTGGTAGTAATGAGTGAGTCTACACCTACATACCAGTTTCTCCTCCCTCCTCCACCTCTCTCCCGCCCACCTCTAGGGAACATGTGGGCCCAGACCTGGACCAACATCTATGACTTGGTGGTGCCTTTCCCTTCCGCTCCCAAGATGGATGTCACCGAGACCATGATCAAGCAGGTGTGTACCCAGGGCCCACGTCTCCTCTGCTCGCCCCCTCCCGGGCAGCCTCGGGGCACTGGGAGGGAGGCTCCCCTTGCAGCAGTCCCCACCTCCCACCATCTTCCCTCTGTGATCTGCAAGCTCTATCCTCCTGGCCTGCAGTATTAGCAGCAGTCCTTCCGCTTGTAGGGTTGGACCCCCAAAAGAATGTTTGAGGAAGCCGACAATTTCTTCACCTCCCTGGGGCTGCTGCCCGTGCCCCCAGAGTTCTGGAACAAGTCGATGCTGGAGAAGCCCACAGATGGGCGGGAGGTGGTATGCCACGCCTCCGCCTGGGACTTCTACAATGGCAAGGACTTCAGGTAGGTCCAGGCTGAAGCGCGGGAGCGTATGCTGAGCCCCGTCAGGAAGAAGGTGAACCAAGGATCATGGCCATTCCCTAAGCCACGGGGAGCCAAGGGGGAAGGGATCTGGTGGTCAGAGCTCGAGGTTGAGGGCCACGAGAACTGAGCCCAGCGTCAGCTCCGTCGTCAGCTTATGGCAGGAGAATCTTATCTACCAAATGACGAGCTGTCCAGCCTCCCTCCCCTCCAGAGGGGTCCTGCTGACCGCTGCCTCCACAGGAAGGCACATGAGGACAGGGGTTGCTCCATGCAGACTCAGCCTCACCATGGACAGAGTTTCTGGAGTGGTCTTCACCCAAGGACAAGTATGTCTTCTTGCTACAGATCAAAGCACCCTGAAATTGCTTCTCTTGCTCATGATTTGTGAAACTCAGGCAATCCTCGATGAGTAAGGCTTGACCTTGCTCCCCAGGGTCTGAGACCTCAGCTGGAGTGGTTCTAGTGACGGGAAATGGCTAGGTTGTTCCCCCCTCCCTGGGAGAAAAAAGACTGGGCTTTCAATTTCCGTAAGCAGTTTGAGTCTCACAAACCCATAGGGGGGTCTCTGAGTCACCATTGACTCGGTGGCAGTAAGTCTGCTTTGGGCTTGGGCTCCATTGGGGTCATCAGTTTGGGTTTCACTGTCCGTTGGGCCTCTCGTTGTTTCCCCATGGGGCACGTGATAGACTGAGCCCAGCATGTTCAAGCTGACATCTTTTCACTCACTTGTCTGATGCCTGGGAGGGGATGGTGG
>PVJH01030877.1:0-24327 GCA_004026705.1 Nesogale talazaci
TAGGGAGGAGGTTATATGTAGATCTTTGTAATCAGTTCCCCTTTTCTAGCCCACCTTCCCTCCACCTTCCCAGTGTCATCACTCTCACCACGGGTATTGAAAGGATCATCTGTCCTGGAGTCCCTGTGTTTCCCCTCTGTACCAGTGTACATCCTCTGGTCTAGCCGGGGAATCCTCTCACTGTACCACCTTCTTTCCAGCTTCCTCCTTGGGCTCCCTGCTTTCTACTTGGTCCTCTTCCCTGCTCCTTCTGCCCTTCACAATGTAGTTGTGGGCCAAGGCTGCCTTTCCCGTCTCAAATATTTTTTGTTTGTTTGTTTTTTCAAAGAAGCATGTTCCTCACAGGTGTTCCTGTTGATTCAACAGGCTTCCTTGTTATGGGGCTGGAAGCTGGTCTCTGGGAGTGAGTTCAATTACCGGTTCAAAGGGCGCAAGGGCCGGAGTGGGATGATTTGTTTTTATGTCCAGGCATCAAAACAACGACCTGTTAGTGGCCATTTAACGTTTAGCTGAAGGGTAGCTCTAAAGTCATGGCATCTTTTCTCTCATTTACACGGAGGACTATATAAGCTTGAGAGTTTAGGCTGGTAACTTTGTTGTTGGTTTTCTGTTTATGTAATCTCTTTAGTTTCTTTAGTCAGCTAAGTGAGCCTTGGTGGTTTGGAGGCAAATGTCCTCTTTCCTTCCATGTGGGAGTCCTGGGCTCAATTTTCACCCTCAAGATGCACTTCACGCACAGCCACCACCTCTCTGTCTGCGCCGGGCTGAGTGTTGCTGTGATGCTGAGTCGATTTCAGTAGAACCTCCTGAGACAGACTAGGAAGAAAGGCCTGCTTTTCACCACCCGATGGATCACAACCGTTTGACCTGCAAGGGATGATGGGATTGACACCCAGCCTGACAGCATTTCATTCTCCAGGGCATGGGGTCCCTGGGGGTCAGGGTCCACGCCTCAGGGATAGGCAACAAGAATTAGCAGCCATAGGAAATGATTCCTGAGACTAGGACCCACCCGAACCTTTATCTCTGCTGAATCCTCCAGAGAGCCTGGCAGTGTCTTGCCCATGATAGACTTTCCATAAGTGGGTGATTTTTTAAATTAAAAAAATGTGTGCCAGGAGATTGTTGAGTAATTTCAATGACCCCTTTGTCTTTCAGGTGAAGGTTTCCACAATTACCATCACACCTTCCCCTACGACTACTCTGCAAGTGAATTTGGCTTGAATTTCAATCCAACCACCTGGTTCATTGATATCATGTGCTGCCTGGGGCTGGCCTCTGACCGGAAACGGGCATCCCAGTCAGTCATCCAGGCCCGGAAAACAAGGACTGGAGATGGCAGTATTTGAACCCGGAGCTGCCACTACACATGCCTGCTGCTGCTGTCTCTGATCATTGCTTTTGTTCTTGTCGTTTTCCTGTCCATCGGATTGTGGGAGGGAGCTGGAGGGTAGAGGAGGAGGCAGAATCTATGTGGTTGAAGAGCTTTCTGTTTCTCTCAAAATAAACTAGCTGTGAATAACATTTTTCAGAAGTCAGGGCAACGACGATTAACGTTAGCATGTGGACGTGGTTTCATTGCTCTAGCTACACTATGTCAAGCACATCGCCATCTGCTCCCAAGTGATGTTCGCCCTGACCGGATGAAGGCACTGGATGTTCTTTCCAGATGATTCAGGAGAGCATTTGTTTTCTTTCATCCCAATGAAGTCAGCATTGCTGTTCGACAGCGTTAGACGGAGCAGAGAGGCAGGGTAGAAGACAAAGGGGGAGGGGCAAAGTAATCATTAAAGAAAGTTGCTGCTTGGTAATTAGTGCATGCACATTTGTTTTAGTTTTGTTTCAGCAAGAGAATTGACAGCTCTTCAGGAGGAAAGCACAGGAAATGACTCTGCTATCCTGAATGTGTGTTTGGGGCTCTATTTACAGCTTGTGAATGCCCTGTCTGTGTTTTAAGGGGGGTTTGTTGACCACCCAGCTATTTTTGTGTCCCAAGCTTAACTCCCAACAGTTCAATGATTCAATACTTGTATAGGTGTTTGGTTTTGTTTTCTCGGCTATTGTCATTTTAAAGGTGTATAACTCAGACATGCCAGACATTGCATTAAGCTCCAATTAAATGCTCATTTAAATGTTGAGACGCCTAATTTATATTCGAATTGATCCTAGCCAGTGATGCATGTATCTTAGCGACATCTGCTAAATAAACATATTAATTTTCCACTCGAGGCCATCGGATTTTAATAACCAACAGTTACCTAGAACTCATTGTCCACTAATGTCTTAGCTGCATGCAAGCCTTCATTGATTTTGACAGCAAAATATAAGTGAACATTATGTAGCTTCTGGATTAAAAAAAATAAATTCTTGTGTGTTAAGTTGCTTTGTAAAGAGCATGTTGCAATTAATAGGATACCACACCCTTTGTGTTAGATGTTAGGTTAGGATGAAAGGTCTTGACAGTGTTGGTATTGGAGTTTGAAACTAGCGTGTGTTTTTTTTTTTCAGGAAAGAAGTTGAATTTAACATTAAAACTTAACTTTGGGATAAGAAATGCTACCACTAGGGAATTGTCATAACGAAGTTCTTCATCCAGCAAGTGTTTAGCAGTGTTATTTTGCCATTAATTATGTGTGGACTCTGAGTGGTTTACAATAAATGATTATGAATTCATTGGTGTTCTTGTCTAGCTACTGTTTTTGTTACTTATACGTTGGAGAAAGTTCTCTCAAGGGCACTAGATGTTCAGTGATGTCCATCAGATTTCACACTTGATCCTCTCAGTTAACAAAAACCCCTAAAACCCGACTGCTGCCAGGGCATCCACTGCAGGCTAACCAACCAGGAAGCCAGTTGGTTTTGTTCGGAATGCGGCACACCCGATGGGCCATTTCCCAGTTATCAGCCTTGTTCCCGGCACTGCTTCCAGCTGATTGATAAACCTCTACTCCTTGTCCCCAGTTGATGCGAATGGCTCACACTAGACTACACACAGAAAGGTTGGCGTTTCAAACTTAAAACTGCAGTCCCGCAGAAGAAAGGCCTGACAATCTGCTTCCATCAAGATTACAGCCAAGAAAAACCTACGAAATTCTACTCTGTGGCACAGGTATCCCAAATCAGGAGGTTTTGTTTTCTTTCTTTTTGGGGTGTGGGGCCGTCACTGCCCTCTGGTGGGCGTGGGAGACACAGCCTTGCTCCTGGAGAGCTGCTGCTGGATTTGAACCGCCAAGCCCGTGGGCTGCAGTCCCGCACTCAACCACTACGCCACTGGGGCTCAGCCAGCTTTGTTTTCTTTTTGTTTTGTTTTGTTTTCTTTTTAATGGTTTCTTTACTCCTACATAGGAGCCCTAGTGGCATAGTGGGTTATAGGTTCAAAACCTCTGGCAGAGATACATGAGGTTTTCAACTCCAGTAAAGATTTACTGTCTCAGACATCCACTGAAACAGTTCACCCGGTCCTACAGGGTCACCTTGAGTCAGAATCGATTTAGCTGGTGGTGCGTTTGGTTTTGAGCTTCTCTAGGTATTCAGGAACTCAAAGGATGCCTCCCATCCAGGGCCAGCTTACTCCGTAGGCAAGGCAAGTCTGAGCCAGGTCCTACTGATTAGTAAGCACAGGATTACTGGGTACCCTGTCAGAAACAGGAAACTGGAAGCAGGCTTTGATTCTAGAGAAAGGTGTGGTGTGGTGTGGTGGGAAGAGAGGCAGGCACCAGCCATACCTCGAAGCAGACTCATTGACGTGTCAATGAATGAATGTGAAGTTGGTCAGTACAGATTACTACATAACTCTGGCTACCTTGTTCTTTGGGTAATCCAATCCTGCCTCCCTCACGAGCCCCACTAGGCTCAGTAGTGATCAGAGGGCATGATGGCCTCCAGCTGGGTCCTGCCTCCCTCCAGTTGGCTCTGGGCTTCCTGAGTCTGCCCATCTTTTGCTCCGGAGCAGCTGTGTGCAGGTATCAGATGAAGACTTCTTAGCTGCCTGCAGCTGAGTGGGATGCTGGCCATTGGTGGGTTCTGGACCAGATCTCATTTTATAAAGCTTTCTTGGAGGCTACCGGGGCATTTCTCAGCTGCGTTGCGGTTCAGTCAAACTTAAAAAGCAGCACCGCAGAAGGACATGTTGCTAAGGGCCAAGTTTGGGTACCATGTAGCCATGTTCCAAGCTGAGTTTGTGATACCAGGGACCTAAAATAGGCTGAACTGAAAGGCTTCTTTTTGAGTCTTAAAAGTACCAGATTTTAATAGATAATTCTGACCTTACAACTTGCCTGTCAGTTTGAATTCATCCCGACTCAAATCTGGAAGAGCACCGACGGAAAATATTCGTTCACTAGCCCCAAACCAACTCACTGCTGTCGAGTGGGCGCCGATCCTATCATGCATGGTCACCCTGCCCAAGCTTTAGTTGTCCCCTGCCGGCTGGCTGCTGGCTTCAACCTGCTGACCTCTGGGCTAGCAGCCCAACATGTAACCTACTCCACTCCCAGGTCGTGCAAATCAACCCAAACCACACCTGTTTACCTGCAATGATATCCTTGAATGATCTTAGGCTGGGGATTTGCAGGCAAGTGGCAGACAACGATTAGATTATTCTAGTGCCAACTGTCCTGACAGTCTCTGCAAGTCTGAGCAACATCTACAGGAAGAAAGCAGCCCTGTAAAGGCCTAGCCCAGACTCATCCCAGGTGGCCCGAGAGGGGTTGGTGCATCCTGTGCAAGGTTTAATTGAGATAAGAGGACATGCTACCTTCTTGCCTGCCTTTAATCTCCTCAGCTCTACATGTATTTTGAAGCCCCCCTCCCCCTATGTGAGGGAGTCAAGGAGAAACAATTCCAGGAGCAAATATTCCAGCATTGTGGCAGTTTATATATGGTGCTCTCCTGCCGTGGGACCCAGCCCAAGTCTAATTCAGCCACGCTGCTGGCCAGCTGTGTAGCCTTGAAAAAACAGGGTGTTTTTTGTTTTTTTTTCTGAATCTACTTTTTGTCTTTTGAGCTAATCTGTAAAGAGAAGGGATCAGAGGCAGTGGTTCAGAACGCATTGTGTCCCCTGGAGAGCATTTAAGTGTGTGTGACCTCGTTTTCAAAGAAGCCGTTGATGGCGCTATCAGTTAAGATGGCATGAGGTTACACAGGAGTGGGCTGAGACCTAGTCCAACCCGAGTGGTGTCCTAGAGACAAGATGCTGAGAGACAGGCAAAAAGCAAACACACCAGAAACTGAAGAGACAACGAAGGGTCTTTCTTTGTTGTCTTCAGAGAGACTATGAGCCTGCCGACACCAACACCTTGCATTCAAGCTACCTGTCTCAAGACCCAGAGATTATTGATTCTCTTCTTACAAGTCCCTGAATTTGGGGCATTTTTGTGCCGACATCCCTGGGAGGACTCTCTAAGTTCTCCTGCCGCCCTAACATCCAATGACAGCAGCAGATGCTCTGAAATGCTTGATTTCTGAAATGAAGTACCTCTAGCCGTTACTCATGCCCAACCTGGAAGGTCAAAGCAGATGGGAGAGAAGGGAGTCCCGTCAGTAAGACACACACTGAGACTCAAAGGATAGCATCTTCTTAATGACAGTGTGCATGGTTCACACCCTCCCAGAACACAATGAAGCAATGAAAATAGAGTCCTCCAGGAAACATAGTTTAATGAAAAAACCCCAAACCAAAGCGAACTCAATGCCAAGTCATGGCCAGCCTGCAAGCAGGGTAGAACTGCCCTGAGAGTTGCCCAGACTATAACTCTTAATTGGAGTTAAAAACAAACAAACAAACCCATCTTTATTCCTCTGAGTGGCTGGTGATTTTGAATCACAGTCCAACGCATCACCATTTCTGCCACCAGAACTTCTTGAACGCATCACTGGCCTTATAAGTGATCATGGGCTCTGAGTCCTGCGTTTAAACTCTACCTCTTCAATCTAACCCTCTGTCGCCTTGGGAATGCTTTTAGGCTATCCCCCATGGGAGACTCCTGGTTAGCCTCTCTGATTAGCCTCTCTGGTCACCTCACTGACCTCATCCACAGAATGGGGACAGCACTGCTTATTTGCATGCAATGACTCGAAGCCCAGGCACAGAGCATAGAACCCGTCTGTCCTCGCAGATGGCCAGGAGACATCAGGTGAGCAGCCAGCTCCAAACAAAACAGAATGGGATGCAGGACAAAAAGTCCCAGACGGGAAGTGAGGACGTCGGCTTCTTGTGTCCCTTTGGCTACTAACTAGCCCCTCAGAATGCTCATGCTTCCTTCTGCAGGGCGCAGGTGGTGCAAACGGTGACTGGGGCAACATTCTACTCTGACACACCACACGTGGGCTTGCCCCAAGTTGGAGTTGACTTGCTGGCATGCGTGCGTGCGTGTGTGTGTGTGTGTGTGTGTGTGCATCCTGCTGCTGATGTGTTGCATGATATTATTCAGCTCTGCCATTTTAGGGGTCTCTTCTCCCCTCCTTTCAAAGATCCCAGCACACCCACCAGGTCTTTACAGCACAGGCCTTAGTTTTAGGCCTTTGCTTGTCCTTCTGACTTCTGGCCTCCATGTCTGCTTTAAAAGACATGCCTAACCTATGCTCCATATCCCCCTCATGTTTCTCCATGTCAGGCACTTGGAGAACACATTTGTGCAGGAACAAGGTTGAAGCTAACGGATGAACATGGGCAGTGGGCATTACTTGGGAAACCAATGTCTCCATGTCAGTCTTGTTCCCAATTACACAGGACACTGAAGCTAGCTCTCAGTGAAAAACAAGGAAGGAAAGAAACCATCTAACTTTACAATGCTTTTTTTTCCCTTTCCACTTTTAGTTCAGGGAATTAGTCCAGTGTCTTTCCTTTCCCTTTCCTCTACGTCAAGGAAGTGCTATAAATGCACTGGGAACTCCTCTCCTGTTCCCCTGTGGACTGTAGAGTCTGTGCCTGCCTTTGAGAAGTTCACTCGGCTTCTGAATTTGCAGCTTCAGAAACAAGAGGACTCCTAGGCCACAGCACACGGCGTGGAATAAGCCTGCCTGTGCCAGCAGCAGTCACTGCCTCTGTCTTCCCTTCTTCACTTCAGCCTCCCATCCCCCGGAGGCCAATTCTGGAAGCCCCTCGCCTGTGACTCCCTCACATGGCTAAAAGGAAGTCACCAGTGAGGGAAGCGGGGAGCCAACAATGAATGCAGAAGTGGGCAAGGGCGCATCAGGCCTGGTTGTGAGGATGTATGCACAACAATTTTAAAAAGTGATTTAGCCATGGACGTGCAGGATGTGTGAATTTTATATCTAGAAAACTACTATAAGGGAAAGAAAAAAAGAAACTAAAGTTGAAGAGTTTTTGCTTTACTGGACCCTGACTTTATGTTAATGGTGGTGGAGTAATTTGGAAAAGGGGATCAATAATAGTTGTATAACATGAAGAGTAGAATCAACGACACTGAGTTGTACATGTAGAAGTTGAATTGGAGAATATTTTGTTAGCTGTTTTTGTCAAAATTAAAATAAGTACAGCAATAACAGGACAAGGAAGAAGAAAATAGTCTATCATTGATTGTGGTGATGATTGTACAGCTCTTCATAATATCATTCAATTATTTATTTGTATGCTATGCGGGTATGTGCCAAGAAAGCTGTTTAAATAGTAATAATAAAAGGAACACAGCTATTCACGTGAGCCTCAGCTAGGTAGGGCTGGGGAATCATTGCTCTAGGGAAGAGCCCCCTTCTGGTCATGGTGAACATCTGGGCCCCCTGGAAGTGGAGGCTGGGTGTGTCTTCAGTTCCAGATTTCCTGTAAACCTGTGCTCCCAGCCTACGGACTGCAAACCCTGTACTGGTGTCTAGAGGAAGCTTCCCAACCCTGAGCTGTACAACATCATGTGTAAGGGTGGGGTGAGCGAGCGTGATGCCGTGCCAATTCCCCGTCATGACCACTGATGCAGGACACAGGAAGCTAGCAGGGAGGCCACGGTCTGAATAGAGCCGTTATTGCGAAGTGGTGGTCTTTCAGCTCCAGCCAGCCAGGGTCTCACATCAGAGATCAAGGAGCAGGGAAGACCCACCTCATTTCCTTCCTGACCCTGCAATTACTGCACACAAAGGCAAGAGCCACTCTCTCGGAGCTGACTGGGCTCCCTCTACTACCTTCTCTGAGCTAAAGGGCACTTATGTTCCCAGCACTGTAAAGTGCTTATTCCACATGTGCCTGCCTGTGAGTGCATCTCTCCGAACTATTCTCAACACAGATCCAAACCCCGAGAGTCAGCGTGTTAGAAAGTGTGTGCTATTGTAAACCACAGCCAACAAAGCGAAAAGTCATCAGAAAGGATACGTTAGTTGGCCAGGATAATTTCAAATTGCCATTTTACAAGGAAAGGCCTTGATTTTGCTTCCATGTGGGAAATCCTTAAGCAACAATGCTTAACAAAACTATTGCTATAAAAATCACAGAACCCTTTGTTATGTAAAAATATTTAAAAGGTGGAACTATTCTTTTTTCCAAAAGACCTTCCATCTAGGTCTATACCCTTCTGAAGGTAGGATTTCCAGCCTTCCCCGAGGAATGCGCCTCACTTCAATTGACACATCAAAACGGCAGTGTTGGCATCCTCATAGAGCTCAAATCATGTTCATTTTCATTGCTCTTTGAGTTTAGGGGATAAAAAGAAGTCTGAAGGGGCAAGGTCAGCGTTGTAGGGCGCCCCAAGTAAAGGTTTCCTAGGGAATTTCTCACATACATTGTCATGATGAGAAAAAATAAAATTTCTTTGGCACAACTTTCCAGACCTGTTTTTCACTAGTGCTGTTTTCAATTTAAAAAAAAAAAAAAAAGATAAGTCCCCAGAATTTTTCTGTGTCCTTTAAAAAAAAACAAAAAACAACTACCAATATTATTTCTTTGGAATAACCCAAAGAAGTCACGCTCTGAGCTGATTTCTCTGCCTGGAGTTTAATACCCCCACAGATCCTTGGGGAGCTACTGTGTTACTTGGGCCATGCTCTCTGGTTCACATTGGTAAATCCAAGGATCAGCCCAGGTTATGATTTTCCCCCATGAAATCATCTCCATTAGCTTAAGTTTTGCTTTTAAAGGCGGATGGAAACATCAGTTCTTTGAGCAAGCTAATTGAATCGAAAGCTCCTGAAACTAAGATGTTCACTTCAAATTGAGAATGCTGAACCACATGCAATCCTAGCTTTAGTAGTTATGTAGCAATAGTTCTTTGTTTTGTTTTCTCGTCAGTTCCTGGACTTCTACAGTTGCTTCATCGTTGAGGTTGAAGGTCTTCTTGGCTCATCTTTGAGGCCTTTCAACCTTTCTTAAAACACTTTTTCATCTACAAAATGTTGTTTTGTGTGTCATTCTATAAACTTATTGCAAAGTTCCAATAAGGAACTTTAGGAAGCTGTCAGCTTCAGTTTTGTTAAGAAGTTGGTATTAGCTCAGAACTTAAAATCATTTTTACCTTCATGACACCAAAATTATCCTTTTAGGAGCTGGGGAAGGTACCCTAAGCAGACTAAATTTATTATTAAAAGATCTTCCTACAGCCACTCCATAATCATAGAGACACATGTAAACATGTTTCATTTGGAATAAGTCCATGCATGTATGAACTGGAAACTTAATAGCAATATTTTTATATAGCCTTGTATTATACTATTTTTACCCTTTACCAGTCCATGTGAAGCCAGGGTCTGATTCAATCTTGTACCACCAATTTGGGCAGACCTTATTTTCTCTTAATTTGGGGAAGTTTGTTATTATTGAGAACATATACAGCAAAACATATATCAGTTCAGCAGTTTCTACATGTATAGCTTAGTGACATTGATGACATTTTTTTGAGTTGTGCAACTATTCCCACCTCTTTTCTGAGTTATCCCTCCCTTAGTAATATAAACTCATTGCCCCCTAATCTTTCTAAGTTACCCATTTGATCCCATATAGTTAGTTCTTACAAGAGCATATGCTCAAGGCAAACATTTTTAAGCTAGTTAAGCTAAGCTACTGTTGGAAGATTTAAGGGAATATTTGCCATTTAAGCTCCAAAAAGGATTGCAGAACAATAGGTTCAGGGGTTCATCCACCCTCTACATCTCCAGAAAGTCTGGAGTCCAAGAATTGAAATTCAGATTTGAATTTTCCTCCTTTTCATCAGAATTCTTCTCTAGCATCTTTGACCAAGATATTTAGTAAATGTAGTGTGATAGTTGGGTTTACTGTGCCAACTAGGCCAATGGGAACATGTGGGTGGAATTTGGATGGTGTGTTATTCTGGGGTGACTAGAGAAACAAATTCATAGACACACTCATGTGTACAAGAAAGAGCTGTATATACAAGAGCATTTGAATATTGAGAAAACATCCCAACCTAGTCCAGATCAAGTCTATAAATCCCATATTAGACCATATGTCTGATACCAAGCTATACAGTTCTTTTCAGGCTCATAGAACACATGCAATGATACTGAATGCAGGAAGATTATAGAACAGTGGCTGGCAAGTCTTGTGGATCCAGTGACCTTGTAAGCCTCTCAATGCTGGCAGGGCTTTCCATGTGGTTTCTCAGCTCCAGATGTCTGGCTCCCTTAGAGTCTGTCCATGGGATGTCTTGAGCAGGGACCGACCATGTGCCCCACCTCCAGCGAGCTGTCTATCTTCTTCGCACCTCTCAATGAGCTCATCAAGCTATTACCTGATCGACGAGCTAGACTTCACCCCTTTACTCTGAATCCTCAATTTGACACTAGATTATGTCACCACCAGAGGTGGGTCCCAGTTTGATGGGAGGATGACTAAAACAAATAAAGACAGCTGGCATTCCATCTCTCTCTTGCTCTCTGGTGATTGGACCAGCATGCTGCTGCCTGAGCTGGTTCTGTGCCTCAACCTGTGTGCTACACTACTTGTGGGACAAGTCCACCCTGTGGCTCATGTTGCTAGAGCTGGAGGCTCCTTCTAGACAGCTTCATGCTGCTGCTGTGTTCATGACTTGTGCCTAAGGTGGGTGGATCCTCTTGCTGTGCTTGAGTTCAAGATCCCATCAGATTCTGATTCACTCAGCTTCAAAATTACTGACTGTTGCTGACACATCCTGCCATCTGCTGCCTTTGGGCAGACTCTGCTTGCCTTGTCTGAGGGAAGACTTCGTTGTCTGCTTCCTTGACCTTGGACTCCTCGGCCTACTGAGTTGAAGGACTTCCAGTATATTAACTATTTAAAAAAGTGAGTTGAACTGAGCCCTCTATGCTGCTGTGTGGACTAATTAGCCGTTATATTCCTTCTCACTGTATAAACCTATCCTCTTATATCTATATAATCATAAGTGTCCTGGTTTTGCTTCTCTAGATAACCTTGCTTAACACAGGTAGCCAGGCACCATTCAATGCTAGACACCATCCAAGACAAAGGCAGCAGCAGTTGCTCATAGAGATAATTAGCCATACATTCATTATCCTTTGGTTATTCCCAACTTTCTTTGTAACTCCAGGTAAATAGAGACCAATGGTTGTGCCTTGAATAGTTATTACAAGATTTTAAGATCTCCCACTTCAAACCCCACTCCCAGAAAACCAAAACTCACTGTCATAGAATCAAGGCCAACTCATAGTGAACCCTATAGGACAGAATTGAATTGCGACTGTGCATTTCTGAGACTCTATCTCTATGGGAGTAGAAATCCTGCCTTTCTCCCAAGACATGGCTGGTTGTTTTGAGCTTCTAACCTTGCGATTAGCAGCCCAACATGTAATTACTATGCCAAAGAAACACTAAACACATTAGTATGCCAATTAAATGGGACAGTCCATGACATAATGACCCTAAAGCTCCAAGCAAAGGAACTAAATATCATGAGGATTTTGGTTGTATATAAATAAACAGCCTCAGTATCTACTTTTTTGGGAGCCCATTGTTTGTTGTGATCAGTGTTCATTTGAATGCCCACTTTGGTGAGATGTCTGTGACAGTCATTTAATCTGGTGTCAATACGAAGATTAAGAGTGTAGGGATGGAGTCTAGCCTGTCAATCTGGAGATAGTCAATGAGACCTCTGTGTGGACATGGCTTTCTCCTGAGAATTCTGAGAAATCTGACCTTATTTCTTTCTTGGAGCTGAGAGCCTTACTACTCAGTCTCTTGGAGATGCTCTACTGACAAGACACAAGGCTGACTCCCTGTGAGACATCCCGGGGGAGAAGCCACATAGGTTTAGCCTGATGGAACCAGACTCTGAAGCCCAAAAAAGCCACGTAGGGACTCCTGTCAGTGCTGAGATGCTTGAGAGGTCACAGAGAGGTCCCTGCTAGTGCTGAGATGCTTCTACCACCACTGGATGCACAAGACTCTTGTACCCACTGGTCTGTGATTGCCCTGGTGCCATTGCATGTCCTTCATGAGTCTGAAGAGGACATTATAGATTAGTATCAGACATATGGGCTAATATCAGACTTGTGGGCTTGGACTGGACTGGGTTGGGATGCTTTCTCAATGGTCTATTTCTCTTGTATATAAACCTCTCCCTTATATACATATGTGTGTCTATGAATTTGTTTCTCTAGTCTACCCAGATTAACACAATATCTACTCAAGTTCTTTGTCGATTTATGATTGAGTTATTTTATTTGTCTCTATTATCTAACTTTATATATATACATATATTATTAGGTTGTTGTCAAATACAAAATTTGTTAATATATTCTCGCAGGGTGTACTTGGATTTTCCACTCTTTTGGTAAAGTCTATTGATGAGCAAGAGGTTTTTTCCCCACTTCACGATTTTCTTTTTATTAGGTTGTCTTCATTGTGACCTTGTTCATCATACTATTTATGACACGTTTAATGACATTTTCATTTCGATTTTTTAACATAATAATCATATTTAACTTTTTTCATATTTAACTTTATATTACCTATCTCTGTGTTAAGTATGAATCTCATGTGATATTCTATCAATCATGACCCATTCTTTACTCTTTTGTGTTATCCATTACTTTTTGTGGATAAATGGGCATGTTAAAAATGACCATATTTTGACCAACCCAGGGACAAGGGAACTACAAGTGATCCAAAACCAGCAACAAGCTGGGTGTGAGAGACCCAACAAGAATTTACCAAGAGCAATGCAACAGAGAGAAACCACTGAAACCCAACCGCAGGCCAACCATGATAATAGGACAAGAGGAAAGCAAAAGAAAATACAGCAAAGAACTTGGAGGCAAAGGGCATCCACAGAGGTCTAAAAACAGGCATGTACATAGGCAAACACATCTACACATGATGATGGGGAAACAGATCCACCTGCATACACTTACAGGGTTAGTATTAAGCCAGAAGATGGGCACCAGATCTCCACCCAAGCACTTCCTCAATGCAAGAACACCTTGCTCTATCAAATTGGCACTCCATAATGCTCATCTTCCCTAAACAATCACTGAAGATAAATGTGTGCATAAGCAAATGTGGTGAGGAAAGCTGATGGTGCCTGACCATCAAAAAATATAGTGTCTGAGGTCTCAAAGGTTTGAAGGTTAACAGGCAGCCATCAGAAGCAACAAAGCCCACTTGGAAGACGCACACTAGCCTGTGTGCCCACGAGATGTCAAAGGGATCAGGTATCAGGCATCAAAAAACTAAAAATTCTATCATTATAAATGAGGGGGAGTACAGATTGGAGACCCAAAGCGGATCTGTAGGTGAAACTATATCCCCTCACAGAAGGGTTGTAGGAAGGAGACAAGCCAGCCAGGGTACAGTGCATCAGCAAGGAAGCATGCAACCCTCCTCCAGTTCCTAAATGCCTCCCCCACCCCCAACCACCATGATCTCAATTCTGCCTCAAAAATCTGACCAAAGGATGTACACTGATTCAGACAGGAACTGGAAACATGGGGAATCCAGGACAGATGATCCCTTCAGGACGAGTGGTGAGAGTGGCGACACTGGGAGGGTGGAGGGAAAGTGGAGTAGAAAGGGGAACCAATTACAAGGATCTATCTATGGCCTCTTCCCTGGAATACGGACAACAAAAAAGTGGTTGAAGACATCAGACAGTGTAGGATATGACAAAATAATAATAATAATAACCCATAGGTTATCGAGGGGTTGTGGGAGGGGAGGACTGGGGAGGGAGGAGAAATATGAAGAGCTGATATCAGGGACCGAAGTGGAAAAAAAATGCTTTGAGAATGATGATGGCAACAAGTGTACAAATGTGCTTTACATACAACGGTTGCGTGTATGAATTGTGACGGAAGTTGTATGATCCCCCAATAAAATTATTTTAAGAGAGAGAGAGAGAAAAGGTAACCTATAAATATGTATATATATGACCATGCTATCAGCATATTATGTTATGTATGATGTTTTCCTTTGCAAGCTGATTATAACCTAACTTCTGCTAGACTTTTATTGAGAAGATTTGTGAAAATATAGTCAGGATTCTACTTAAACTTAATATATACAATGTCCTTCACAGTTAAAATTACTTTTTTACTAAAAATATCAGAGGTTTGAGGATATTCAATAAATTGGTTTTTAAATTTTGTTTGGTTTTGTCCTCACTTGCATTCTCCCAATAGAGACTCTTGCACCTTGATGCTTTTCTTTTTCTTTTTTTTTTAACTTGATGATGTGGCAGGGTTTGAACCAAGGGCTATTTTCTCTTATCTTTTCACAGAGCCTCTTTCCTAGGTAGGCATACTGAACCTAGATAGACACTGTGGCTTTCTAACTCTTCCTTTCCTCATAAAAGGGTGCTGAGCTAGAAGCTAGGACTGCACTTTCCCAAGTTTCTTCCAACTTGTTCATACCTTTACTGCAGAACGTTTTCACCAATACCTTCAGCTACAGATGTTTATGTTCTTACTCTTCAGATTGAAGACTTCATGCCTTAACAAGGCAAAGAGAGGTAGTTTTGGACATAATTTCAGTCTTGTTCTGGCTTGGACCAGTTAGGTACAGATTTTTATGAATTTTTACCTAGATTTTCATTTATTTTATTCTGCTTTGAGATAGGAGAGCTACTTCTCCTATCTGGTTACATAGGAACAGTGACTACCCTCGTGCTACCCTAACCAACTGAAGGGAAGAAAAGGAAATCCATTTTTATCATCTACAACTTTGGGGATTGTTTTCCTATAAAACAAGTACTTTCTTTAAGTTTGTACTCCTGAGAGATCCTGTTCACTTTATTTTTTTCCTATTTACTTTAACACAAGAAACTTCAAACTATTTCTTAAATTTTTTTCCAGTTAACCTTAATCAAGTTTAAATATCATCCACAATATCTACTCCATTGGGGGCTGAGCCCTGGTGGTGTAGTGGTTGCGTGTGTAACTATGGCCCACTGGCTTGGCAGTTCAAATTCAGCAGCAGCTCTCCAGGAGCAAGGCTGGGCCTCCTACTCCCACCAGAGGTCAGTGATGCCCCCCTCCAAAAACAATAACTACTACAACAACAACAACAACAAAAATCTACTCCATTGATGTTAAGATATTGGTCGTTTCTCTTCTTAAAGGTAGCTCTCACTAACAAAATATATATTTGTTGTAGTTTTTTTTAATGTTACTAAGTTCACAATTGTGTTGAAGAAGAGTTTACATAATGGCCATGCTTGTTGTTGTGATTTAAATAATAAGACTGTGAATACCTTTTTTTTCTCCTATTTTTGTTTTTCAACCTAAATGTAGCTTTTGTTTTATAAACACTCCGAATTAAAAACAAGACAAAAAAATCCTGGAATGTCCAAAAACATGTGTGTTCATCTGGGTAGACTGGAGAAACAAATTAATGGACACTGATATGTGTCCAGGAAAGAGTGTTATATACAAGAAAAACTGAATATTAAGGAAACATCCCATCCGCATCCAGATCAAGTCCGTAAGTCCAACATTAGCTCTTATGTCTGATACTAACCTAAAAGGTCTCTTCAGACTCACAAAACACACATAATGACACGAAATGGAGGAAGAACACAGGCTAGTATGTTGGAAGTCTTTTGGATCCAGTGGCATTGTACAAATCTCAGTGCTGTCAGGGGTCTCTAAGTGGCTTCTCCAGCTCCAGAGGTCTGGTTTCACCAGGGTAGGTTCATGTGGTTTCTCCAGCTCCCAGGGTGTAGTGACATGTGTCTTGTCAATAAAACATAATCTCAGGGAGTGGTGTCTCCACCCTCAATGGAGACCAGATTGTGATAGTTCTCCAACATCACATCCTGCTATAGGGTCTTCTGAGCAGGGGTCAGGAGCTGCCATTCCCCCCTTGGTCATTTTCTTTGGTCCTGAGGACACTGCCAGCAACTGGGATACTCTATGTTTATCTTATCTGGATCAGCTCTAGTGATGTTCAGAAATGTCAATCTCTCATGAGGACATCCCAGAACTAATAATACCCAAACCAGGCACTTCTTCCTCCTTCTTCTATGCTGATGGTGATTCAAAATCTGCATGCCTGATTGGAGTCAGGCGAATGGATTTGGTTCATAATGCAATCAGAAGTTGAACTCCTTTCTTGTGATGCTTCTAATATAAGACAGCAGTAGCACATTTCTAACTCCCTAGACTGGACCAAATTTCTATGTGGCAAATTTTTGTTCCTCATGGCACTGATGCTGAACCTTCTCAGTCAGAGGAAGTCAAGATTTTAACTCTTTTTTTTTGGGCATCACTGCCTCTGGTGGTCATGGACGCTACCCAGTGCCGCTCCTGAGAGCCACCACTGGATTTGAACCGCCAACCCTGTGGGCTGCAGTCCTGCACTCAACCACTTATGCCACCAGGGCTCAGCCCAAGATTTTAATTCTTATGAGGTCCCATTTACTTATTGTATCTTTTGCTGCTTGTGCTTCTGTTATTATATTAGATAGATAATTGTTGGAAGCTAGGTCTGATAGAATTGTCTTTGCTTTTTCTTCTAAGTATCTTGTGGTTTTGCTTTCTATACTTGGGTTCTTTATGCACTTTGAATAAAGCCTTTAACATGCTTTGCAACTCTGTAAATAAAACCAAAATGCTGATAATTGACACAGTAAACAACATCACTAAAAATGTTGAAAAGATTAAAATTGTCAAAGATTTCATTTTGCTTGGATGGTCAAATAACGCTCATGGAAGCAGCAATGAACAAATCAAATAATATCTTGCATTGGGGTAAATCTGTTCCATAGGATGTCTTTAAAATGTTGAAGAGCAAAGATGTTGAAGAGGACCAACGTACAATTGATCCCTGTCACTGGATTTGAACAGGGAAGTTGAATAATGAGTAAGAAGATTGAAGGATTGATACATTGAATCATGATGCTGGGGAAGAACATTGGAAGTATCATGGGCAAAAAAATCATAGAATGCTCCTTAGAGGGAAAAACAGTGAGATTTCACCTCACATACTTTGGGCATGTTATCAGGAGAGACCAGATCCCACCAAAGACATGCTTGGTAAAGTAGACGGTCAGGAAAAAAGAGGAAGATGCTCAAGAGGGTGGGTTGACCCAGTGAGTCAACCCAGCAATGGGTTCAGGCCTAACAACAGTTATAAAGGTAGCATAGGGCTGGCAGTGTTCAATCTGTTGTATATAGGGGTGGCTAAAAATTGGAATTGACTTCATAGCAACTAATAGCAATAATCCAATTGGAATTTATGTTTATGTGTGGTGTAAGGCAGGCATGGGTTCTGTTTCATTGTTTTGCATGTGGAAATCCAGTTTTCCCAGAACTGTTTATTGGCGACTCTTCTTTCTGTATCCTACAGCCTTCACACCATTGTCAGAAGTCAGTTAACCATCCTGGTCAATGGTTTGGGACAGACCATTTCAAGGCAGACCTTTGCTCACACCAACATGACCTGGAGGTGTTTAGATTGTTTCTTTTCTTCTTCTTCTTTTTTTTTAGGCATCACTGCCCTCAGGTGGTGGGAGTAGGAGGCCCAGCCTTTGCTCCTGGGAGCTGGAATTGAACCTCCAACCCAGTGGGCCGCAGTCTAGATTGTTTCTTTATGAAGAGCCAGAGAGCTTATGGGAAAAGTATACAGTATGTGAGACCTAATACAAATGATTCCTAAAACAACAGCAAATGATTACTTAGGTCTCCTTTTAGATTCCACACTCTGAAGCAGAAAAATCTCACTTTACTATTTGGAAATGTCTACAAGTATAAGGATTGGGATTCCGACCAGAAGTAAGTCAAGGAAAAGATTGTGCTTTACCAAATTAAAAGTTGATGACTGAAAGCCATCCTGGTTTTATAACCCTATAAAAGACACAAAAGATGAGACTCAAGGTCACAGATATTGTTCAGGAAGATGGCCCTATGAAGTTCAGTTTAAACAACTGAAGATGGAGAAATAATCCTCAGATATTCATGTGATATTGTTTACATGGCTAGATATTTCTAAACAGTCTAGTGCTTTGGTTTGTTTTGCTTTACTTTGTAAGTGTGTATTTAAGAGAGCTTCAAAAGTAATCATTGTGGTGTCCAGGAAGTTGAGCATTAAAATACTTGGAATTGGTAACTTGTTTCAACATAAGGTCACTAACCATCAAGTGCTATAATATTTGTCTGCCAAAATTCCACACTCCATTGAAAAACTAGGTTGAGAATGAGAAAAGATGAGAGAGAGAAATAAAAATTTCCCAACAAACTTGTCTTGGTTAATCAATGTCTTTAGTGATTGTGAAAATCTACTGTTTTCCATTTGGTTTAAATTTAGCACTGCCACATAAAAAAGAGGGAAAAAATAGGACAGCTTGAAGAGGTGTAAAAATATAATTACTCTTTTGAAAGTAACCCTGTCTCTTTCAACTTCCATAGCCCAAAGTCCCTCAGTGCCTTGGGAATCTGCCATGGCATCAATGCCCCTATTTAAGCTTTCTTGTCTGTGATTCTATGCTGCTCTTTATGATTCAGAAGGGATTTGGGCTTAGGACATAGCCTACGCTGATATGGCCTCGTTTGCATAAGAAAGAGAGCCCCTATTTCCTACTTGGAAATATCTACAGATACAGCATTTGGAGATGTATTTGGGGAGAACACAATCCACCCCATAGCACCATCCCATGCAAAACTTACTTCATCAAAAAAGTATTTTCCAAACTATTGCTACTTTTGTTCAAGTGTTTGTTTTCAAGCTGCAACTAGTCTTTGGCTACACGTGGCTCAACTCCTAAGTCTCAAAGAGTTGTGTCTATAAAACTGTAAGAATTCACTTGCAACTAGCAACTAAGAGACATGCAGACTATGTGATCATACTCACCAATGGATTTTGTTTCTAGCTCCCAGAACAGAGCCTGGGAGGTGGGAGGCGCTCAATAGGTATTGAATGAACGAATGCAGGGTGCTGCAACACAGCATGACTGTGTTGAATAAATAACGTGGGGGCCATGTTGCCCTCCTCCGGCACTGTGCTAGGCAGAAAGAGAATCCAACTGCATTCTCTCCAAGGCGGTGCCATGTTGCTCTTTGGCCTCTACCTTGCTAAGGCAAGTGCTAGAAAGTTCTTTTAGTACCAGTAAGTGCTCAAAGGACACCTCCCTCTGCAAACCAGCCTCCCACTGTAGACCCTCAGCTTTACTTGTCCTCTGCACTGTCTCGTGGTGTCAGCAAAGCTCTCTGATTTCAGTCTTGAGGTCTCAGTCCCTGCTGTGTTCACCACGTCCCTTGCCCTTGTCCGGCTGGTGGCTTGTCTTCCTTGATGATCTTGCGGTTCTTCCCTCTGGCTTCTGAAATGACTCCCTTTTTACCCAGCTGGATGGAAAAAGGGACCGATCCTTGAGTTAGAAACCTTTACATTTTATTTTCACACTCCAACCTGGTCATTTGGTGGGTGTTACAAAGACTTTGTAAATTCTTTCCTTTGCTTTCCCCATTAAAGGCAGGCAACAGGCAGGCAGTTGTGCCCTGAGCTCCCAGCGAAGGATTTACCAACTAGAGAACCTCAGAAACTGTGTTGAGTCGTCACTGTTTCTTTATACAAATAGGTCCTACTTTTAGAAAGCAATTGATCTGATAATCCAACTAAAGTAACTAAATTAGAAGGCAATTCTCAAATGTACAGACATGTTTAATACAGGTTTTTCTCCATACACAGACTTTGAAAATATGCTTCAATTGATACAATTCTTCAACAGCTGTTTAGAAGCATATATGCTGTGAAGCATACAAGACACACCTCTCTCCAACAGTCGCTGTGGAAGGCATATGTCCTCTCTGACATGTCACTACTGCTGCTATTCCTGACCATCAGATCCTCCTCGATCCATGGGGACCTGATGAAATACGTGATGAAATCACGATGAAATACTACCCAGGCCTGTACCATCTTCATGGCTATGGGTATGTTGGCATTCATTGTTGTGGCTCTTGCATCCATGCATCTCATGGGTTTGGTTTGGTTTCTCTTGTTTTCATTGGCCATCTACATTACCTACATTATGAATATGACATATGAAAATCTGTGGTATTGCTAAGCTTCCATAATCTCATTAAGCGAAGAAAAACAAGGAAGTATATATAAGCAGAAATTCTCCTTTTAGATTGGCTCTCAGAAAGACGAACAGTCTCAGAAATCCCATAAAGCTGTGCTGCTCTGTCCTATAGTGTCTCAGTGAATTTGTTTGTTGGTTGGTCGATTGCCAGATTTTATATACATATACACACATATACATATATATGAAGATAGGTAAAATTTAGTGATACGAAATCATAGAAACTCCACTAACCCCAAAAGGTAAAAAGGGAAGTTATTGCTTTTTGACAAATCCTACATCTAGAACTGTCCACTTCTGAAGGCAGTTGTATTTTCATCTCCTTAAACCCTTCCTTGGAGAATTGTCGCAAATTCTAAAAAAAAAAAGAAAAGAAAGAAGAAGAGTTGCATTCTTTGATGTGCACCACATCAAAACAGCAATTTGGCACCCCCTCTCTCATGGCCACGAAGTCCATTCTGATTCTTGGTGACCCTTTGTGCTGTCAGATACTGTTGAGTTGGCTCCGACTTGTAGCAGCCCTTTGTGCAGCAGATGCACGGCCGAGTCCTGTGCTGTCCTCACATGGTTCATACCTCTGAGCCCATCTGTGAGCAGGGTGAAGCTGCAGCTGTGCATTTCCAGAATTGTCACTCTTGAAAGCCTCATCTTTTCTCCCACGGAGCAGTGAGTGGTTTCAAACTGCTGACCCTGAGGTTAGCAGCCCAGTGCATAAATACTATGCTATCAGGGCTCCTCCGAGTATCCTAGGGGGACTCAACTCATGTTCCCTGTAAATATTCTTTGACTTTTGAGAACAAAAGTCTGAAGAGTTAAGATCAGAGCTCTAGGGTGGGTAGAGTAAGGGTTCCCAATAAGATTCTTGTGGGAGAGCCCTTGCTCCCATTGAAGAATGAATAGGTGCACAGTCAAGACAGGGAAAGCAATTCCTCAGCATATCTTTTCTGACCTTTTCCTGGTGAGTCCAGTTTTCAATTTTCTTAAGACTTCTTCCTCATAAGCCCCTAGCATCATCCTTTGTGCTTCAAGAATGTTTATCAAGACGACCCCATGGCAATTCCAGAAAATAGCCATCACAGTGTTCTGAGCTGACCTCTCTGTCTTAAATTTAATTGCCCCAGAACTGTAGTTCTGAAGCTACTGTTTTGGTTGGACCTTTTCTCTTTGAAGACACGTTAAAGAGATTAAGACAAGTGTATTACTGCAAGAACTTTTCCTGCATCCTCTCCCTGACCAGAGAGACCTGTTTAAACACACAAGGCTGTTTGAGATAAAGCCAGGCATAGATGGATAGAAAATGGAAACCTTGCCACATAGTGGGTGGCACAATGTGCTGCTATCTGCCAAGTTAGCAGTTTAAAACCACCAGCTGTCCCAGGAAAGAAAGACAAGGCTCTCTGCTCCCATAAAGAGCTGCAGTTTCAGAAACCCACAGGAGAAGTTCTCCTCTGTATCAGAGAATCATTATGTGTCATAATCGATTTGGTAGCAGTAAATTCTTTTGTTTTTGTTTGCTTTCAGTTATATGAACAGGAAACCCAGTAGCCATACTTCTTGACTTACCTTCATGCAATGTAGAAATTTTCAAATCCCAGACATTATGTCAGAAAACAAAGGCAAGAAATGCCTTCTCTCACTGGGGACTTGGTCTGAGGCCCACATTATGGTCATTCATTCTCCTCATATGCAAGCAAGGCTGTGGTTCTACCAGGAGGGATGAGTTAGCTAATTGACTCCATATCAACTTCCTAACAGCTGATGGCCCTGCAGAATGCTTGGCCTTTCTTTTTAACAGCCAACAAGATTTTACTTGGGAATTTGAGCAAATTCCTTAGACTTTGCCTCGGAACTGTAGGAAGACATAGGATAAAGCACAGAGGTCTTGTTTCTACCTCTTAAGAAGGAAACCTGAGTGAAACAAGTCAATCACAAAGGATACATGCTGTACGATCCCCCTTACACAAATAGGTAAGTGTATAGTTACCAAAGTGGGCAACTGGATGGGAGGGGGGGTGGTGGAGAGGGAGCTGTTGCTTAGAGGCACAAGATTAACAATATCAAAATATAATTCACTGTCATCCAGTCGATGTGGACTCATAGGGTGGAACTGTTCCTGTTAGTTTCTGAGACTGTAAATCTTTTTTTCCCTAACCCTAACCCTAATGAAACTGTAACTCTTTCTTATTTATTTATTTTTTTTGGACATCACTGCCTCTGGTGGTCATGGTCACTACCCAGTGTCGCTCCTGAGAGCCGCTGCTGGATTTGAACCGCCAAGCCCGCGGGCCCTTGTCCCGCACTCAACCACTGACGCCACCGGGGCTCCGCCCCGAGACTGTAACTCTTCAAGGGAGTTGAAATCCCAGTCTTTCTTCCAAGAAGTGGCTGGTGGACCTGAACTGCTAACTCTGTAGGTAGCAGCCCATCTTGTAACCACTACGCCACTCAATTAAGGGTAGTTGACTGCTTTGGGAAAGAGAGTGGTAATGGTTGCATAACATGGTGACTGTAATCAGTGCCACGCAATTAAGCATGTGGAAATTGTTGAATTGGCAAGTGTTTTGTTATCTATGTTTTTACCATGTGACTTGGCAAGTGGGGGACAAATCCCCTTGGAAAAGAACCAGACCTTCTCCACCTCGCACCCAATTGTGCCAATACGATCACAACTTGTGGCTATTTCCCACAATTCCTTTTAAGACTGGAAAAATAAGCAGCTTAATAAGTGGCAGGCCTTCATTTAAGAATTTCATCCTGGATTACTGGACTGGAGGGGGGCGGGGGAGGCAGGGAATTGGGGTTATAGACCAAATGAGCTATATCCTTTCCCTCAAAATAGATCAAACATCATAAAAACCATTGAAGGCATTATTTCCCTTGAACAGGAGTTCATATCAAATGTCTCACTCAATCAAACTAAATTAGGAGCGCAACCATCTGCCCAATTCTGATTCAGCTCCGGCAGAGCTGTTTTGAACACCATTCGTAAAGGCCTGTTTGTATCATTTAAAAAGCATCTTAACTGCTCTCTGACAAAAGTAATTTGCCTCGCATTGTCCACTCCTCCGAAACAGAAGGAACGTTTCCTGTGGCTGTGAGTGTCTGTGAAATAACATCACAAGATCCACTCCTCCAGTCAACCGAAAACAGTGAACTGGCAGAGATGAACCCTTGATTGGGACTGATAAGGGGGACCACTGTGCCAAGTGTGCGGCCCTTTTTTTCCTCTGCAGAGCGCAACAAGACATGACAGGAAGGGACTATCTGACAACACAGACAGGTTTATGACTAGGTCCCCAGGTCATGCCTGTAGTTTAAATGCTAGCCCTTTAGTTCAAACCCACCAGCTACTCTGAGGGAGAGAAACATGAAGCTGCTTGTTCCCATAAAGAATGACAGTCTTGATGGGGAGGTGGGGGAGGGAGGTGGTGCCGACAAGCCCAGTGAAAAGGGAACAACAAATTATCCAAAAATCAGTGACAAGATGGGTGTGAGAGACCTGGTAGGGATTGAGCAAGAGTAAAGTAACAGAGAGAAATTACTGAAACACAAATGGAGGCTGAGCATGATAGTGTGACAAGAGGAAAGTAAAAGGAAATAGAGGAAAGAACTGAGAGGCAAAGTGCGTTTATAGAAGCCAAATACAGGCATGTATATATGTAGATATATTTATATGTGATGATGGGGAAATAGATCTAGGTGCATATACTTATATGGTTAGCATTAAGACAGCATGTGGGCATTGGACCTCCACTCAAGTACTTCCTCAATACAAGAGCATTTTGTTATATTAAATTGGCATTCCATAATGCTCACCTTCCCGACATGATCACTGAAGACAAATGTGTGCATAAGCAAA
>PVJH01030878.1:0-24325 GCA_004026705.1 Nesogale talazaci
TGCAGTTTGTTGCCTGAGGTTTGTAGTTTGTCGCCTTTGTAACTGTAAACAGCCCTGGCCTCTGAAGCCAGACTTGCAGCTGTGCTGCCATTCACTTGTTAATTTTGAAGATCACGATATGCTAATTGCCTAAACTTGCTTGCCCTATAAAACTGGCTTACTTCTCACAAATCAAAAAAAAAAAAAAAAAAGAACCCCATCCCATCCCAGAAAAGATGTAACTACTGACACAACGTATGTATGTATGTATGTATGTATACATTATGATGAGTGCTGTATGAGTCCCCAATAAAATGAATTAAAAAAAAAAAAAAAAAGAAAGGCCTGAAGGGTCAATCTGCTGGATTCAGTCATGTTAGAGATTTTCTCTTACCTCCTGGTCTGGGACTGGATTTGCATCTCCAGGTGTGGGCCTGCCCAGCGGGGGCAAGGGCCAATTGGAGGTGCACATAAAGAAGGTAGACTGGTACCTGGGGCGGGAGGAAGAAAGAAAGGCCTGGTGATCTACTTTGGAAACAATCTGCAATTCAAAGCCTTATTAGGCAAAGATTTTCTCTCTCATAGAGGAAATCACAGTGAGTTCAAGGAGGCTCCATCACAACTGGAAAAAACATGAGAGTGATTTGCCAGGTATAAGAAATAGAATTCTAATGCATGTGTGTGTGTGTGGGGGGGGGGGGGATATAACTTAATCTATAACCCATTTGTACACTTACTTTTGAATTGCTTTGCCAAGTATTTGCAATGGCATAGAATTATGTTTGTACAATTGGATTCATACCAGTTACTAGGACAGATCAGTTCCCCTGAAAGATATAAGACACATGGGGAAAGGAAAAGTCCCTGAGCAAAATCAAAGCAAATAGATGCTGCAGAAATAACAAAATGTGTACCACAACCTTGTTTTAGACTTTCTTAGTGCTAATTCTATGTAAAATGACTTCTTTACTCATAAAATGCAAGAATTACTGTCATGGGGTCAATTCTAGCCCAGAGAGACCCTATAAGACAAAATAGAACTGCCCCTGTGGGATTGATTCCAAGATTGCAAATCTTTATGAGAGTAGACGGCCTTGTCTTTCTCTCTTAGAGAGGGTGGTGGATTCAAACTGCAGACTTTCTGTTGAGCAGCCTAAAGCATAACCTAGTACACAGCCAGTACTTCTTATTTACTCTTGTTGTTGCTAGGCACCATCCTCTTCATTCCAACCTCCAGTCACCTTATCCACAAGGGAGGGAGACACTACTCAGTTCTGCGCCATGTTCACAGCTGTGCCTAGGCTTGAGCCCATTATTGCAGTCTTGGGGCCCATCCATGACCTTGAGTAGGGCATTCCTCTTCTTCACTGCCCCTCTCCTTGACCAAAGGTGAAGTCTTTCTGGTATCTCTTGACCACAAGGCAACATATTTAAGGCAAAGTCTATGATCTTTGTCTCTGAGGACCACTCTGCTCCCCCTTCTTCCAAGGCAGACTTGTATGTCCTTTTGGCAATCTGTGTTACTTTCAATATTCTTGTCGGCACACAAATTCAAATGCATTGATTACTCTCTAGTCTCCCCTATTCAACACCCACTTTCATACGAGGGGATTGAAAATGCCGTGCTTGCACCAGCACACCAAAATTCAGTTCCTCAAAGCAATGTCCTTTTATAAAAAAGAAATCTTTGCAGCTGTACCCCATGCAATGTGAGTTTTGATCTCTTTACTGCTGCTTCCATGAACACATGTACTTATAGAGTAATTTTAATTATGGAGTTTAATTTGATTTCTTTTATCACGTCAATCAGGGATTAAGAGTTACAAGCACAGCCATTTCTTTGATTGCTTCACACAGGTACTTTGAAGCATGATAGTATTGATTACTAGCTGGATAATTAGCAGTCATATTATTTCTTAACTAATTTATGGTCTTTCTTTCAATCTTATGTTTGAACTACCTTTTTTAAAAAAAATCATTTTACTGGGGACTCATACAATTCTTATCACAATCCATACATACATTCCTTGGATGCAAAGCACATTTGTATATTTGTTGCCATCATTTTCAAAACACTTTCTACTTAAACCCATGGTATTAGCTCCTCCTTATTTCCACTCCCTCCCCTACTCCTCCTCCCTCACGAATCCTTAATTTATGTGATTATTATTTTGTCATATGTACCTTCGCCGATGTCTCCCTTCACCCACTTCCCTGTAGTCCATTCGCCAGGGAGGAGGTTATATGTAGATCCTTATCGTCAGTTCCACCTTTCTACTCCACCTTCCCCCAACCCTCCTGGTATCGCCACTCTGACCACTTGTCTTGAAGGGATCATCTGTCCTGGATTCCCCATGTATCCGGTTCCTATTTGTACCAATGTGCATCCTCTGGTCTAGTCGGATTTGTAAGGTAGAATTCAGATCATGACAGTGGGAGGGAGGAAGCATTTAAGAACCAGAGGGAAGTTGATGATATGATTTTTAGTTCATTGATGCCTGATACCTGATCCTTCCACACCTTATGATCACACAGGCTGGTGTGCTTCTTCCATGTGGGCTCTATTGCTTCTGAGCTAGAAGGTCACTTGTGTATCTTCAAGTCTTTGAGACCCCATATACTAATTTACATGTTGACACACACATATACCCATACACACAGAAGAAAGACGAGACTCTCTCTACTCCTGTAAACATATAGGGTACATTCTATGCTGTCCTATATAGTCAACCGCATGACAGTGACTTTGAGTGTGTGTGTGTATGGATGGATGGACTGTGAGTGTGTGTATATTAGATGAATGTCAGTATTGATTCTAGAATCTGGTCATGTTTCTTTACAGTTCCCAGTGGTCAAAAGAAAGAGGTCTTCAGAGAACCAGCACATATAATTATTAAGACAAAACCATTATGACAGCAGAGAAATGGGGGTCCACGTTATCAAAGATTTCTTTCCCTGAATCATGCTACAAGGAGAGTGAAATATAGGAAGTTGTCTTTGACAGTGTAGTTTTTTAGAAGTGCTACAGTTCATCTTCTCTATTTGCAGATCAATATATCTACTTAGATGTTCTCTTTCTGTTGCTCCATCAACATTTATCAGAACATTTTAAAATTATGTGTATTAAAACCCTTTCTCACAATATAAATCATATTATTGGCCTAGAGAAAATTTTGACAGACTGTGGAAACATATAGACACTATCAAATGCACTGCCATAGGTTAATTTTGACCTAGAGCAACTCTCTATATAGGACAACGTCGACTTACCCCTGTGGTTTTCCTAGAATGTAACTCATTATGGGAGTTGGAAGGCCCATATTTTTCCCCGTGAGAAGCTGATGATTTGAAACTACTAAGGAGATTAGTAGCTCAAAAACTAACTGCTACACCACTCTAAAAAATGTTTTGCCAACTTAGCTGAAATATTTGAATAACCAAGATTCTATAATTTAAAAAGTTCTCCATGCTAAATATATCTTTTTTGTTTTGCTATGATGATTCTAAGGTTAAAGATCATGCACTCCTGTTATATATTTATAAATTTTATTCCATAGTTTTTTATTTTTTTAAAATTTTTCCTGTTTCTAGAGTATTTTTTTGAATAGAGAGTACATTTTCTTCATTTATCTTTTTTATTTTTTCACTTTCCATTAATCCTGTCGGACAGGACGATTTGTCATATAAAATACAAATTCTGACTACAACTTTTTTTTTTCCTGACAACTTCTGTGTAAGCTTATGAAACTACTACAATTGAGCCTCAAAAAGAAACAGACTGTAACATTCTATGTCATTTTACTTTCTAAACTTCCCTTCATCAAGATGTCTACTCAAGTTAGGGACTCCATAAAACTTTTGATGTCAACTCATATTACCATCGACTCTGTCTTTGTTTTGGTCAACAGGACTGCTTATTGGAAATGTCTCTTGACAACTGTGAAACACTTTTTTGAGGTTCTTGAGTAGACTCATTCTGGAAGAAGCTGATAAATTTGGCTTCAAGTATAATTTATCCTCAACATGCTTTCAAAATGAACATAGTATTATGATTTATTTATCCATAGGTACACTGTTTACACTTGTTTAAATTTTCTTTTCTGTGGCCATCTTCTAGTGAGAGAGATTAATTTTACTTCTAATGGAAAATTTTTCATAATGAGAATTAATTTGGCTGTACAGGACTTTGTTGTCATGCTCATTTTAGGTCTCCAAAAGTTATACATGTTGTCATTTCTGATTCATACGGACCCTTTGTATAACAGAACAAAACGTTACCCATATAATCCCCATAATTGTGGTTATATTTGAGCCCATTCTTGCAGTTACTGTGTCAATCAGTTAAGGTATTTTATTTTATATACGGTTACTTCCAGTTTAAATAAATAATCATATTCTCCAACTTAACTGAGTAAACAGTAAATATTTTAAACTGAATTAAAGGAAAAATATAAAGATTAATGAAATGAATGCAAGAGTAGATAGCATATCAGCTCATTCCAGGATGTGGGGGGGTTATTGCTTTCTTTCTTAGACTTTTTAGGAACTGAGTATAGTCCACTATACTTTGTTATGATTAATAAGAAATATTCTCATTCATTCTAAGTAATGTTAGTCACCTGAGTATGAAAAAACAGTACACCAACATCAAGACCTAGTTTACAAATACACAATTGGTATTTCAGCAAGCCCTAGAGTCTTTTTATTTGGTACTCAAGAATCAGAACCATTTAAATATATAGCTATATAGATTGATAGATGAAGGATATAGATATTTATCACTGTTATATGAAACATGTAATATATTTTATAACACATATTTAAAGTTGGTAAGTTTAACTCTATATGCAAATATATATAGGTATTCACAGATACATAAAGATTTTAGATCAAGAAAGTGCCTGACACAATTGTAGAAAATGGTAAGTCCAACATAGTTCAAGTCTGTGATCCATATGATAAGCTAGAGGCGTCTCCTGACTCATGTAGCTGTAGGAACTAGAGAACCAGGAAGCATGAAGATCATAGGATGATGAATGCAGAGTCAAATGACTCCTGGGTCAAAGGACTGGTGGTTGACACACTAGACAAAGGAATCAGAGTCAACAGAAGTGAACTAGCATTCCCACACTGTCAAGTTATATAGAAAAAGACTGCCCTCTATGACAAAACCTCCTTCTAATTGCATGCGGGCTATGTCCTAATTAAGAAGATAGCTATTAAGTGTTGTACAAAAGGTTATAGAGACTCCATCAATAGCATTTGGACACATGGCCTGGCCTGTGAGACCAGATCACAATTGTTATCTTTGAACTCATCATCACAGCTTTTGTGCCAGTTCATCTTGTAGAGTCTTCCTCTTTTTCACTTCTCCTCCACTTCATCAAACCATGTCCTTTTGCAAGGATTGGTCTCTCCTGAGAGCGTGCTCAAAACATGAAGTCTCACTGTCTTTGGCACTACAGAACATTTTGGCTGTAAGTCTTCCAAAGAATATTCTTCACCAACATCATGATTCAGATACATCAATTTATCTTCAGTTTTCATTTTCAGTGTCAAACTTCCAATGCATATGATGTGATTGAAAATATTATGGCTTGGATCAGGAGCATATTAGTTCTCAAAGAGACATCCTTGCTGTTCAACACATTAACTCTTGTGCACCAGAATTGCCCCAAATCTGTGTCCTTTTATCTCTCCACTGTTACTTCTATAGCACTGGTTGTCAAGCCAAAGAAGATTAAATTCTTGACAATTTCTCTCAATTTGTTGTGGTATTTCCTGTTGATCGAGTTGTGAGCAGTTTTGTTTTATTTACTTTAATATGTAATGTATACAAAAGGCTTCTGCCCTTGGTCTTCATCAGCAAGTCCTTCACATCTTTCTTACTTTCACAGAGCAAGGTGTGTCATCTGAATATCACAGGTTGTTTATAAGCCTCCAATCACAATGCCACATTCTTTTATATATATAATCTAGTCCCACAGATTATTTTTTAAGTAAACAGGTTGACTTGACTTTAATCTGCAGCATTTTCTAATTCTGTCTGCATAACTGCCTCTTGATCCATGTACAAGTTCTGAATGAGCACAATGAATATTCTGACATTTTCTTTCTTTTCAATATTGTTCATAGTTTGCTATGAAGAGTCGAATATGTTTCCACATGGTCGAATATGTTTTCATAGTCAATAAAACTCAAGTAAGCAAACATCTTTCTTGTATGTTCTGCTTTCCCCTAACTTTGTCTCACCCTGTTATTCTCCTTTATCACCTTGATTTATTCAATTGAATTATTTATTGAATCCGCCACTGGTTATTTTTCCCTCCTGGGTTATTTTCCGTCCAGATTACTCAAATATCATATCAATGAAGCCAAGATAAGATACTTTTCTTGAAATTAAGTATCTCTGCATCTCTAAGTACCGCCTGCATCTCTAAATTCCTCTTACCCTGTATATGACCCTGGCACATGTAAACTATAAAACTACCTCTTTCATATATTATTATAGGTTTTATTTATTATTTGTGTATCTCTCATACAATGGAAACATTATGGAGGGAAGAATTGTGGTTTTGCTAACTGGTGTACTGCAAGTTCACAAATTGAAATGTGAAACTTAGTAAAGTGTCAATGAATGTTTTCAAACTAAATTAAGCTAGATGTAATTCAAACATGCCTTAAAAGTGATGTAGAAGAACAGTAATAAGTGTAGCAGAATTTAATTTTTTCTCTAGGTATCGTATTTTCCAATAGAATTTTCTGCAATGATGAAAGTGAAAAATGCTATAATTATCCAATATACTAACCACATGTAAGTATTAGGACATTGAAATGTGACTATGCATCTGAAAATTGGGTTTTAAATTGTATTTCATTATAATTTTAATTTCTACAACCACATGGGTCTTGTATCAACCATACAGGACAGTGTAGCTCTAGAAGAAATATACCACATCCAATGAGTAAATATCAATGACAAGTATTTTTGTTTCATTAAGGAACATATACCAATCAGAGCTATCCATCAAAGAAATGAATTAGCTCAAAAATAGAGGATCCATTGTAATGAAGTCCTACTTCAATGGTCACTATAGGGGAACTTCTCTGATGTGTTGCTGGAGAGATTATTGCCCAGGTAGGTTAGTTGTACGACCTGTCCTACTGATGGACTTTTCCATGCCAGTATCTTACTATAATGTACTTGCTACAGAAAATTCATGCCTAGTCAAACTTATTCAGTATTTGTTAGATTTCTGGAGTGAAATACCTTGATTCTTTCTTCACATTGCTGAAAGATATCATGAGGCAGAAGCAATTTTGTAATCCAAGTAAGTGACTTTTACAAGAGAAAGGAAAATTTCAGGCACTACAGTCTTCAGAAAGTGCGTGTTGTTTCTGGCAGACATACAAAGCTTCGTCGAACGGCGTGAGATTTCACAACTGAACACGAAACACCACATGGAAAGAATTCCAGTAAAGGAGTGGGAAACCACGCTTGCAGAACCAGGGAGTCCTCAGAGACCAAAAGCATGAGCCCAGAGCACGCCCTAGTGCTTGACTGCATTGGGAGTTATCTCACGCTATTTTACAGCATGCACCTGAACGAGAGCAGAGGAAAAGGGGCACTCGGGCTTTTATTCCCTCAGGCTGGGGAGATGTGGTGGAGAGTATCAGATGATCTTATTGACGGAGTTTAGGCACACCTGTGTAATGTCATCTGCCTAGCTGGGTGTGCCTAGGTTGACTTCCACCTGGGCCTAGGTGGCTTCTGTCTGAGCATGCTCAGTTCTGGATTTTCCCACAGGTGTCTAACTAAAGTTACTGATTTCTTTCAAAGCTCTTTATTGTGGCATGTCAGGCATTTAGGGGAACAACCCCCCTTGGTCCCTATTTTAACAATCCTTCATTTACATCATTGGAAGAATAGCCAACATTCCAAATTTAGTAATTGGTGTGCTAAGATATATGTTTTTCTCTTTAAATGCTATTTAAAGAAAGAACGTGAGATAGAAGATATTTACAAAGGTGCCTAAAATGTAAATATTTGCCATTGAAACCAGGCCCCAAACTGTAATGGAAGGAACGTGCACGCTGATGTCACGTAGGTTTCAAAGATACTAGAGAAATGCATTCTCTGGGGATCAAAGGCACCAGATGTTCATCCCTGTCTGTTTTCCTCTAGCTCTTTACTAATAGAATTTTATATGGGAAACGTGCAGTCAAGAAGGATATGCTCCAAATCCTTTCTGCTACTTAGAGATATTTGACAAAGTTCTTATCAGCAAGATGTAAGCAGAATTGATGTTTATAACTTCTGCATTGCTTAAGAGGGAATATAACTATAAATATTGGCTCTTTTCCTCTCTACTAACCAAAATGGTGAGGATTAAAACAACTTTGGATTTTGGGACAATAGGAACATATTATTTGTTCACTACATTAAAATAGCAGATTTATTACATCTCTAATCTACAACAAAGCTATATAATACATAGAACACATAAGATATTTCCCTAAAGGCAAAGAGAGAGAGAGAGAGAGAGAGAGAGAGAGAGAATTGTTTAAATATCTCTTTCTCAGAATCTAACTTCATTTTCTGCTTTCTGGAACTAGATTTCAACCTTTAGAAATATTCATGGAACAGTGATCAATAAGACAGGTAACCAAACGTTACAGGGGATTGACTTTGCCAGTGGAAAAATAAATGACTATTTAAAGCAATGACAAAGACATTGGTGGGCAGGCACCTTTTCTCTACATGGTACTTAGTATTTGACAACAAATACACTTAGATTTAAGGCTGCAATTATAGATGGCATTCAGAGGATGTGAATCAGTTTCCTGATACAAACATGTAATTAAAATCAAACAAAGAGAATAGTTAAACATGGTATTGCCTTCGAGATTGTTTAATGATGGACTTCCTTTCCCCTTATTTGAAAGGTAAGGGTTCATTGCAACTATTCAGTAGTCTAAATACAATTCATAGCTTAAAATATTTTTGACAAAGCCTTACTCCTTTAATTGTATATATTCTCATGGAAAAAATGTTAAGCTTAATAAATATTTTATTAACAAACTTGCTGCCCCCCCCCCCAGATTTGGAAAATCAAAGGTTATTTGAGGCTTCTAACTAAAAAGATTTGCCATTCTCCTCCTTATTTTAATCCTGATAAAATGAACTATTCATAGAGTACCATAAGTTTAACATAATAAATAGGGCATCCAGTTTATAATTGAAACAGATGGAAAGGCTTAGCCAATATACCTCATTAGATAGTTAGATTTTGAAAAGATTTTTTTGGTGTTACTTTTTCATGCTAGATATATTCTGTAAGTTTGACCAAAATATAGCTAAATCTCCAAGCACCTTTAATGAGAAATGTCACTATACTTTGAATATTGAAATTATTTGCAAAAATAACTTGAGAATTATAGCACCGAGTCTCTCTTTTCTCAAAGGCAGAAACATATTTTTGAAAGAGAAATGGGAAAATGCTTAAATTATTTACTACGTAGAGCTTGCAGGTTTGAATAAAATGCACTATTCTAGGAGAGCAAATCCAAAAGTTCTGAAACATCATCTTCTGAGGGTTCCTTTACACTCAGAAATTTACACATGATAAGGTATTAAATTTTAATCTAACCACATCTTTGATAATCCACTTTCCATTGTTCTCTGAATGATAACAGGACTATCTACATCCCTGGCTTAATCCGTGGGCATTTTCCTTTGACTTTTCTGGTTTCGTTGTTGCTTTTTAATTGAAACGACTTGAATTGATTATTTTATTCTATTTTTGTTTGCTAGAGATAGAAGTTATTTCTAAAAGCTCCAAGTTAATTTCAATTTTACTTCCCCCCCCCCTTATTTAAGTCACTCAAACCCATATTTAGTTTTTAGGAATAAGCAATCTGAAAGAATTTTTTGAGGAGCAAGGGGAGTGGTTAAAACAACATACTGCATATACATATATATATACACAGCCCATCTCAAGAAATGCAATCAAGAACAATATTGTTTTAAGCCCTCATTTCCCTTTTTCTCCCACCACTACCCTTACCTCTCCCTTTCCCCGGTCTCTTCATGGTCATCAATGTTCTGTCTATTGGTGTACAAACTACATCTCTTCTTCTTTGTGTTTCTTTGTAAATATGGTGATGTTAGATATTCCTCTTTGTAAAATCGACTGAGTTTACTAAACATATAGTTTTGTTCACATCTTTCTGTGTTTAAGATAATTATCATTGCTTTTCATCGATACATAAAATATTAATAGTATGAAAGTATCAGAGCTTGTTTATCCATTCCTCTATAGTTAGAATTTTTTGTTGGTTCAATGCTCCCACTATAGTGCAAATTGTTGCATAAACATTGGTGTATATTTATCTTTTTATCTTATAGTCTTAATTTATTTAGGGTATATATTCTATGGATAACTTGCTGGATCCTAAAGTAATTGGGTTTGCATTTGGTTGAGGAGACGCCATATGATTTCCATAGTGGTTATCCAATTCTCAAGTTCTGCCGGCAACATAAAAGTGTTCTTGTTGTAGTTACATAATCTCCTGTCAACTTGCAAAGAGATGGAGTCTAGCATGTCAACCAGATCAATCAAATAGGCCTCTGTGTGGGCATGAACTTCCCTTGAGGATTTTGGCAACACCTATCTTTCTCCCTGGAGATGTCTCTTTCTCTCTCTTTCTCTCTCTCTCTTTCTCTCTCTCTCTTTCTCTCCCCGCCCCCCACCCCCTGACCCACTTGTCTCTATGCTGATAGAGCCAGAGTCCTGAGCTGTAGGAGCCACATGGAAACAGATGCCACCACTGAGATGCTTCCACCACCACTGAATCCCCAAGACTTTCTACCCACTGGTCTGTCATCTTCCTGTATTCTACATCATTGCAATTCTTGTGTGAGTCTGAAGAGGAATTTACAGACTGGTACCAGATATATGAGCTAATATCAGACTTATGAACTTGATCTGGACTGAGCTGAATATTTTCTCCATATACAATTACTCTTTGATATAAAACTCTTTCTTAAACACATATAAGTGTCCATGGATGTATTTTCCTAGTCAACAAAGACCAACCCAGTTCCTATCTTTCCTCACCCTCTCCAGCATTTGCTATTTTCTGTTTCATTTAATTTTGGCCAAAGTAGATAGATGATATCTCATTGTTATTTTAGTTTGTATTTCTCTTGTTGTTGGTGATCCATAAATATTTCTTCATATAGCTGTTGACCTCTATGTCATCTTTGGTAAATTGTCTATTGATATCTTGTACCCATTTTTTAAGTAGATTTTCCTTCTCTTGTTAAGAATTTGAAGATTAACCCTTTATCTTATGTATTGTTCATCACAGTCAAGTAGGATTCATATCAAATATGCAAGGATGATTTAATATTATATAAATAATCAATGCAATTCACCACATAAACCAAATAAGCAGTCTTAGGATTTTATCAACCAATGCAGAAAAGGTCTTAGACAAAATTCAACATCCATTCCTGATGAAAATGATCAACACAGTAGATGTAGTTGAGAAATTTCTCAATGAAATAAAATCCACATATGCAAAGCAATAGTTTGTATCTCACTTAATGGAGATAAATTGAAATAATTGTCTCTAAAATGGAAAGTACAAAAGATTGCCCTTTTTCACCACTTTTATTTAACATAGTCCTGGAAGTTTAAGCCAAAGTCATTAGACATTAAGAAAATATTAAAGGATCCACCCAGTGCAGTAGAAATAAAAGCCTCTATATTTGCTGACAACATGTCTTATATACAGAAAACCCCAAATTAAACAATTATTGAAATTAATTGAAAAACTTAGCAATTTAGGAGAATATAACATCAATATACAGAAATCAGTTGTATTCTTGGGTATTAAGGATGATGATCCCAAAAATGATATCAAAAGGTACAATACTATTTACAAAGATTACACAAAAGATAAAATATTGGGGATCAAATCTTATCAAAGAAACAAAAGATATATATCAAGAAAGCTAAAAATATATTCCTTCAAGAAACTGAAAGAAACTTGCAAAAATGGAACAACTTATATTGTTCCTGGATAGACCCATTAAATATTGTGAAGATGTCAATATTGCCAAGAGTACTTTACAAATGCAGTACAATTCCAATTCAAACCCCAAGACAAGTTTTCAAATAAATGGAAAAATTAATTACCAACTTTATATGGAAAGGGAAAAAAATAGGACAGATAGAAAACTAATAAAAAATAAAAACAAAATAGGAGAACTTTCATCTCCACACCTTAAAACTTACTATAGCATCATGGTAATCACAAGAGTCTGACACTGGTACAGTAGAAACCAGAATCACAACCAAATACTAGTAGATGACTAATTTTTGATAAAGAAATAAAGTACACTAAATGGACAAGAGATAGCTTTTCCAACAGATACTGGATCTGCACCTGCAAACAAATGAAACAATACCCGTACCTCACACCATGAATAAAAGAAAATTCAAGGTTAATCGAAGGCCTAAATATAAATCATACAAGTTTTAAGACCATTAATGACAAATAGGGAAAAACTAAAGACAAGACATAAATACACCATGGAGAAAAATGAATAAAATATCTGAACAATGGAAGACAAAATAAAGAACTGGAACTGACTAAAGACACAACATTGACTTCAAATTGACACAAAAGACTTCAATAGAGTCATCAGATAACTCAGAGATTGGCAAAAATATTCATTAATAAACTGAAATAACTTTTAAATGAGTCAAATGTGTCAAAATGATAAGATATTACATTTTAACTAAACTTTGGTATCTGTCATAACTGATGTTATAGTGCTCTCTTTCTACACTAACAAAACTATTCACATACACTACCATGGTGAGAGGAGACTAACCTGTAGCGTAGTCTATGCTTGGACTATGCAAATTTAGATTTCTACTATCATTCATATCCCTTTATAATCCAGTTTTTTACATTTTAAGTCCTGATACCATTGTATTGGAATTATATTATTTGCAATCTGACAAGACTGGTGTACTTCTTCCATGTGGATTTGCTTGATACCTCATTTTAGATGATAGCTTGTTTGAAGACAATCCCTTAAGACCCTATCAGACACTATACTTTCTGAAGGCCAGGAAGAATATAATTAATTGCATTTAAGAATTAAATTAAACACAAACACACATGTGTGTATGTGTGTGTGTCTTACGTTAGAGATGAAATTGTCACTTTGTCACTCTTGTCATCCTATGCTAAAGAATACGATCAATCATCTTGAAGCATAAGGTAATTTATATGATAGTATCATTGATTTTTCCAGTGGTATGAAATTTAAAACATGAGTTTAGGAAATTTTACCAGTATAGGATGGCTAAGTACTGCAATATATGAATTACTGAGTTGTACAGAATAAACTCTGAAATGACACAATTTATGCAAAAAATGGTGGTTGAAAGTTTCGATAATATTCATTGACAGCAGCAGAACCATGTCTAACAGATTAATACATGTTATAATGAAAAAAGAAGGATCTCATTAAAATAGTAAGTGCATGAGAGTCCTGGGTTACTATCCACTGGAATTTTAAATTCAAGAGACCTGAACCAGAGTCCAGCAATCACTTGTATACTCAGTATAGGAGTCAAATGGTTCTTCTCACACTATGCTGTTTCATACTCAAGTCCAAAGGTTGCTGGAAAACCTGAGGTAAACCCCAGGTCACTAAGTGGCATTTCCACACAAATAGGCATGGCCTCTGAATGATGTTGTGCATCTAGAAAGACCAGAGCGAAAATTCCAACATATTCTCTTCTTGGGGTTCATATAAATATTTTTAAGCATTGTTTTTGTTTGATTGTTTTTGCCTGTTGGATATTATTCTTCCCATTTTCCTACCAATAGAAGTATACTTTCCTTCACCAAGTCATATATGCCTCCATCTCCCATCTTGACTTGAATTTCCAGTAAGCTTTGCTTATAACTCTAGTCTGTTGATTTGAGGTGGCCTTAGGACAATTTTATATGGCAGCAACTAAATAGTCTTCTCTCTCAATAGTTGAATTTTTATAGGTAGATCACCAACTTTTCCTCCTTAGTACCTATGCATGGACTTCAACCTTCAACCACTCAGTGAAGAGTCAAGCATATTATCATTTTGCATTACCAGGTGCTAAGTTGTGCAATTGCACTATAATTTACCAAAATGTGACCAATGGGAGTAACATGTTTTAAGGATTCATAGGATCTTTTTTTCTCTTATGGACTGAACCTATATGTGAATCAAACATCATCTCAAATCAAACAGATTAATATTTACAACTCACTCTAAACACACCGCCATGGATTTTATTCCAAAGCAGAGGGACCCTGTAGGAGAGTGTAGAATTGCCCCTGTGGGGTTCTGAGAGTATAGCCATTTATAGAAAAAGGAAGCCACATCTTTTACCCAATGAAGCATCTGGTGCTTTTTCACTGCTTAACTTTTGCTTAACCGCTCAATGTTATCCCAGAAGAATACCAAGGCACCTTCAATTTTTAAGAGTGCTTTTCTAATATGCTTGACCTTCAATACATAAAAATCTATAACATCTAACAAATACATGTTTTTCATACATTCATGAAACATCATAACATAATTTGTTAGATTAATTAAAACTTTAGTCTGATTTACGGTGAACAAAAAATTTTAAAAGGCATGATTTGTAACATACTGCTTACTACTAAAATCCCAGGTTCAAGGTGAGAGATATTCCAACAAATACTCTTTGATAATCCATGCTAAAATAACTGAAACTTTCTTGAAAAATTTGAATCTAATAATTTTAATTTATATGCTTTTTATAACACCTTTTTCAAAAGTAAATTTAATTTAATAAAAATAATTTTATGAATACAATACCTGTGGTTAAAAAATTAATATTACATTTTCCTAAAGTCTAAAAGCTTCAATAAATGTTGGTCATTCTTTTCATACTACCTCTAAAGGAATAGCATTACGCATTTGTGTTCACCTGGGTTCTCTAGAGAAGCAAAACAAATGACGGATATATATGAAAACAAAGCCATGCATGCCCATGAATATCTCACACAATTGTAGAAGCAGAAAAGTCCAGTCTTAAGTCTGTGGGTCTCATGTTAAGCCAGAAGTTTTTCCTGATTCATGTTGCTGAAGGGATGATGTGTCAGTAAGCCAGAAGACAAACCCAGAAGCGGAAGACCAAGACTGGCGAAGGCAGAGGAGAATGAATTATGGCTGTAGAGCCAAATGAATTAAAAATGCACAGACAATATAGCAGGCCATTTTGACTTGAATTTGGGACTTGAGCTAAATAAAAAAACCAAAGTTGAATAAGCAAATGCACAGTCCAGACAAGCAAGAAGAGTCCTTCTATCATCTGCCTAAGTAGGAGTTGGCCACCTCTCTCAAAAAACAGCTTTTCAATTTCAATCCACCATAACTCCCTACAATTGCTTGGCTGCTCTCAATAGATTAGATCATGGCTTTGATTACATTTGGTCAGATCATGGGCGTGGAACTCAACTGTCAAACTACTGAGAATCCTGGTGTAGCAATGTTAACACAAAATGTAACTAGCACACTTAGTAAAGACATTCATTTGTTCATTTTAATATCATACAAATTTCATGCTAGTAGTATTCCTATTAATTCAGTTGTGGAATCATGAAATAACTTGTCTTATATACATTCTATATTTAAGAGCTTTAAAATTAATATTAGGATAATTGTCTTGCTTTCTTGAAAGACATGATAAAGTCATTTTATAGAGAACACTTCTTTTAGAACACAAAATGCATAAGTCATTTTACTATCAAGTGTTTAAATTGAATTATTTATGCTAGCTACCATATGATGTAATCTACTTAGTTTTGTGATGAACGTGGCTACATACAAGGTCAAAGATAGTATTTTCCCCAGCTAAGAGAAGCAATTTGAAGGACTTTGCCTTACAATAAGCTCTAGGGCAGAATTTGAAACACATTTATAAAGTAGAATATTAGATTTGATGGGCATGTCTATCATTCTCCAAGAAAAACTAGCATTATTTTTCTTTTAAGGTACTCTCTTTTGCTGGGAAACAAATAGACCAATACAAAAAAGACAAAACCATATCTTTGGAATTAAATTTCATTATTTCTTATAAACATTATAGATGACATGGAACAATTCTTGAAGCATGCTTGTACATCTATGAAGTCATGCTATGCCAGTTGGACTATTTGTCTGTATTGTTACCTTCTCCCAACAGCCCTATGATGTGGCTAGTGTTACTGGAATTTGAAAGATGATAAACCAAGGATGACAGATTAAATACTTTTCTTCAGGTCACAACCTTAAGATAACAGTAGAGCCCAGAATGAAACACAATTCTGCTTTCATTCAGAGTTGGTTTCTATTGAGCCCTTGATGCTGTCTCAGACGAATGCCAGGTAGACTTTGGTTGTGCACATGAAAGAGCTCTTTATCCCCACAGCTGAATGTGTTGCCCTCAAATTCAGATCTGTGCTGTCTCCTTCCTCATTGCATATTCATTTAATATCAAAGAATAAAATGGAAAGGAAGGTGTCGACAACTCGTCTTCTAGATATGGTATGCTGCACAGCAGTACTCCTTGTCTGGAGGCAGTAGACAAAAGTCAGAAAACATTTCAGATTGAGTCTCAGTTGTTTTCTTAACTGCTTCTCTTCATTTCCAGCTGCGCTAGTCTTTCACTCAGCAGCAGGAATCAATGACAGCTGTTGCAAAGATTATGATGAGAGACTTCCTACTTCAAGTGATCTTCTGGACAGGGTGAGAGCTTTGATCTGTTGTTGTTCTGTCCAGTCTAGTACTGGCAACAGTAAAACCAGTAGTATTACTCAACTGGGAGTGGTTCCAAAATGATGTGTAAAATAAAATAACAGTGCCTTACTTTGTTTAAACTGTTTAAACTGTAGTTTAAAAAAACAAAGTTAATAAGATTATCTGTATAATGAAATATTTATTATTTATTGACCTTCTAGTAACACACATTTTAATATAAGAATAATTATTTTAAAAGAATTTTAATAGTTAGCATTGTTTTTCCAAATTCAGGAAGTTATGTATTAATTGTAATGAGTCAGATGCGATATACATATTTCTCTAAACAAGATAACTGATGATATTCAATGAAGAAATCTGAAGTGATTCTGAGAAGAAAATGATATAATCGTGTGTGGTGTTCAGGTGTCTTAGAGTACATTCCGACTTACAGAGAGCTCATGTCAGAAGAGAACACCCCATAGGGTTTCTTGCTTGTCGTCTTTATGGGAAGTCATGAAACAGGAGGTTTTTCTCTTTCAGTGTCTGGATGAGTTCAAATAAGGACTTTGAATAGATTTATTCTACTTCAACCCTTGCTGAAAATTTGTACTTCCAACCCAGATACACTAAACTAGATTTACATCTTAATAATATACTCAAGGAATTATTGGTAGATTCCATGATCTTTGGGGGGGAATCTTGTTAAAACACAGATTCTGGTTGAGTGTATCTGATTCCAACAGGGTAATAACTTTATTCTGTTATTGTTAATTACACCAATAGAATTATAAAGTATAGATATAAGAAATTTTGAAGTATTAAGAATAAATAAAATACATAAAGATGGGTATCCTACATTTTATGACCTGAAATGGAGTGGTTTTAACCATTCTGTGACTAACCATCATATGATTTAAGAGGAATCGTATTGCATTCATTATCAAAATGACATTTTAAGATCTATCTTGAAGCATGATGCTATCTGTAATAGTAAAAGATCCACATGCCTACAAGGAAAGCCTGTTAACAGTTCTTTTATTTTCAGGTTCATATACAACTATTAGAAACAGTGGTGACTTAATCAAAGAATTGTACCATATTTTTATATGTGAAAGTACTCAAAAACCATTTAGATGCATTAATAATTACTGGTGATTGGTATATGAAAATTGGGAGAAAGAAGAGGAAGTTTACAAATAGGGCTTTGGTGATAAAAAAAAACTGGATTCTGAATGAGAGAATTTTGCAAGAGCAATGACTTTATTGCAAATATATTTATTTTTAAAAACAAAAATGGTTATTATCTAGGAGAACCTCATCATATGGAATGATCAATAATCATCTTGACTGCATATCAGGGAAGAGAAGATGAAAAAGCACAATATCCCCCAAAATAAGACCAGATGTCAACTGTAGAACAGACCATCAATTGCTTATGTGGAAATTCAGGTTGAAACTAGAGAAAATTAAAACTAATCTGGGAGAGCTCAAATGTGCCTTTGAGGGGATACCAACCAAATTTAGAGGATATAGCCAAAAAGAATAGACATAGTGAACATTTATGGTGGGAGAGCTGACAAACTGGAGGATGACATCATTAACATACATGACAAAAGGAAATAGTTATTAATAAGATTGGCAAGAATCAAAGACCAAAATGCCAAGATACTCTGAAAGTTGATTTTGATTGATTATAAAATAACAAATAAATTTTTTAAATAGGAATAGAAGAGCTGAACAAAAAATTCCAAAGGACAGGTAGGAAAGTAAACTAAATATTACAAATAATGAATGTTCGAAGACCCGGCATTAGAAAGCAAAAGGGAAGAATGTTTTTTAACATTCCTTAAGCGGAAAGAAATGTAAAAAGAATTAAGCTTTGAGTTGCAATACTGAAGAACTAAATATAGAAGAACTAAAACTGTGTTGCAAGAAGCATCAAAGGAAGATAGAAGGACTGCATCAAAGGAATTGGCCAGCCCTTTCAAGAGGTGGTATGTGGTACTGAAAGAAGAAGCCCAGTTTGCATTGAAAACTTTAGCGAAGACTAAGACTCTAGGAATTTACTGGATATCAGTGAAATGTGTGATACCTTTGCAGGGCTAGGATTTTCAGTGGCTTGGCGGTTAAGACCTCGTAATTCTCCACAGGAGTCCTTGGTGGCTTAGCAGGTTATGCGTTAAGCTGCCAAACAACCAGGTCAGCACATCAAATCTACCCTTTGTCCTGGGGGAGAAAGGTGAATTTTTCGGCTCCAGGAAAGAATTAGAGCCTCAGAAGCTCACAAAGGCTATTTCTGTTCTGCCCATAGCATTATTACGAGTCTCTCTTGATTCGATGGCAGTGATTTACAACATTTTTAGTTAGGTTAGAAGACTGTTTTAAGTTTTTCCCAACTTCTTCTTGAATTAATTCTTCATTCCCCAAGTAGATATTGATATATGTTAACAAATCCTGCAGATCACAATAGTGTACTGGAAAACCCAGAAGCTGGGCAAAATCAGTGACCATAGAACACCTGTAAAAATGATCGCTAGTGTCTCCAAAATGTGCCGATGAAGCCACACAATTGTAATCATCCTTGAAATCAGCGGTAATGACAGACTTCACCAGAGCATTCTAGAGGGTTAAAATCAATTATCATACAGTTCATCCTTGGAGGTATATTGACACATTTAGTGGAGCTTAAGAACAATGTTGTTATTGTTACAACTAACTATAGGATTAGTTTTATTTAAAAATAATAAATCTAATGGAAATACTGAACAAACACTTTAGAGAGCACTATTTGGGAGTCATTCACTTTGAAAGTGTCACCCATTATGGACCACCTTCCCCACACACCCACACATAGGAGACCATGGACAGGATTTCACTTGTGTTTTTAAAATGTGTCCTACTGAAATATGGTGCATAGGGTCACAACTGAGGACTGAGTATAGCCAAAACATAAATAAATAGAGTCATGTTTAATAAAATGCCTGTTTATAAGATTATTTCCTGATCTCCTATCACCCTGAATTTCTATTGTATCTTCTATTTGGCATGATCCAGTTTATTAGTGTCCCTTTTAAAAAATGATTCTAAGAATAGAATAGAATACTCCAGATGATAAGACAAGAGAAGTACATGAGGCAATCACTTTACATGCTATGAACTCTATTTGTCTAAGAGTATATTTTAAGATTTTGTTAGATACTTTTAATACATTGCATGTTTTGATGTGATGATGAATGTATGGTAACATTGCTAAAATCAGTTTCCTAAATTGTGTGCAATTTCATCATTGAATGAAATGCAAACCCTATCATATTTACTTTCACAAATTTGATTTTTCAGATTTTAGCTATTTGATATTAACCATTTTTCTTACTTGATTTGAATCTTAAATGTAATATTGATAATCATTAGCTCTATGTACTCAATAATATTACTAATCATTTTTAATAAGACAGGATCAAGGACAAATCGTGACATCAAACTGCTTGGAATTCCCATTTTTTTCCCAAAAGATGATAACATGGGTGAAAACATAGAAGACTCATTTCCCAAGTAAACACTAAACAATTCTCATTGCACACATTTCAACCAGCTTTAAAGTCACTATGCCAAAGATTAATTCTTTTATCTTTAGTTCCATTGCCTTTTTCCTTCTTCCTCTATTCAGCCATTTAGGCCCCTTTCTTGTCCCTCATTTCAATCAGGCCTGTTCTCTACCTTGGATTCCTTTTTAAACTCTTTCTTTCAACTCCAGTGTCACACCCTTCCATAATACCTAAATGATTCCTCTCAGAACTTTTTTTGCCGCTTCCTTTAAATAACTTCCATTAAGAAACATTTCCTCTCTACGTTGTAAAACCCCTCCACTGTTGTTGAGTAGATTTTATTTAAAAGCAACGCTATAGGGAGGACTTTCCCCACAGGCTTTTCAAATGCTGTAATTAATTATGGAAGCACATTGCCACATATATCTTCCACATACCATCTCATGTGTTGAAGTCTACAACCACCCAATTAATAAATGAGCTCTTTGCTCTCTGTGACCACAGGATTTAGTATATGAAACTATGTAAATTTGTAATGTGTTTTATGGTTGTATCCTTATCAAATTAATTCAATCTGTAGGCAGAAAAAATCATCAGGGTATCCAAATTATATGGAGAAAATTTTGATATTAGGATTAAAGGAAGATTTATTCACAACTTGTTGTATGAAGATAACACAATCTTGTGTTCTGAAAGTGAGGATTTGAAGCACTTGCTGCTGAAGATCAAGGATTGCAGTTTCAGAATGGATTATAATTCAAGGGAAGGGAGACCAAAATTATCACAACTGGACCAGTAGGTAACATCATGATAGATGAAGACAAGATTGAAGTTTTCAATGATTTCTTCTTAATTGGATCCACAATATAGAGGCAGCAGTAAAGAAATCTGAAGTTTCATTGTTTGGGTGAATCTGTTGCATAAGATCTTGACAGGGTATTGGAAACAAGGATGCTACTTTGAGAACTAAAATAATTCACTGTGACCCAAGAGATGGTATTTTCAATCACCATATATGCGTGATGAAAGTGGAGCATTGATATAGGAAGATCAAAGAAGAATCCATGCATTTGAACTCATGATGGAGAAGAATATTGAAAATACTATGGACTGGCAAAAGCATAAACAAATTTTCCATGGAAGAAGTACAGCCAGAGTGCTCCATAGAGGTAAGAATGATGAGACTTTTTACTGCCTTTGGACATACTGTCAGGAGAGACTAGACTTTGAAGAAGAATACCAGGCTTGGTAGATTAGCAGGGCAGCAAAACAGAGGAAGGGCTTCGAGGAGATGAAATGACATCTTGACTGAAACAATGAATTCAAGCATAGAACAAAGTGGGAAGATGGTGCAGCTCTGGGCAGGGTTACCTTCATAGAGTCACTATGGGTTGAAACTGATTTGATATCACCTAACAATAATGACAACAACAAGTTGTATAAACAGTTGGTGGTTTGGTTGCTTACTGGAAAGGTGATGACTTGAACATGCAGAAGCAGCTCAATTAAGGGCCTGATGATCTACTTTTGAATGACAATTATTATGCTTGTGAAGTCTAACTCATGGAAACCTGATGTGACGGAGTAAATCTGTCCCCACCAGGTTTTCCTTAAGGATAGCATATTAACATCCTGAGATATGCAGATAACACAAGTTTGCTTGTGAGGACGTGAAGTGTTGTTGATGACCAAGGATTGCAACTTGCAATATAGATTACAACAACGTATAAAAAATAAACAGAATCTTCCCAACTGTACCAATAGATGTCATTATAGATAAATGCAGAACATATTGAAGTTGCTTGGACCTGTACTCGATGTTCATAGAAAACAGTCAAGAAATCAAATGGCATACTACACTGGTTAATTCTGTGGCACAAGATTCCTTTAAAGTCTTGAAAAATGTTTCTTTTAGAATTTAGTACACTTAGGGCAGGTACAGTTTGGTATTTTCAATTGCATCATATGCACATGATAGTTGGACATTAAATAAATAAGTGTGAAAAATAATAATGTGTTTGAATTAGGGTGCTGGTGAAGAACATTGAAGTACCATGACATGCCAAAGGAACAAACAGCTCTGTATTGTAAAAAGTACAGCCAAAATGCTCCTTAGAGACAGAGATGGTGAGATTTTTGTTTGTCTTGCTTTGATCATGTTATCAGGGGAGACTAGTCCCTAGAAAAGTATACGATGCTTGGGAAAGGGGAAAGGCAGCAGGAAATGAGGAAGACCCTTGATGAGATGGTTTGAAACAGTGGCTACAATGGCCTCAGGCCTAAAAACATCTGTGAGGATAGTGTATTCATTCTTAATTTCATTGGAATCCTGTCATGCAAAGGGTTGCTTTGAGTCAGAACCAAGTCCATGGCCCTGAATGGTCCAAAAACATGACTTTCTCCTCAAAGCCACAGGCAACTTTAGTAGACAGACAGGTGTTAACTGTTGTCTCTCCAGGAAATCCTATTCAAAACTCTATGAAGGATAGTCCTAGTCTAAAATACATGGCAATGTCAGGAGTCAGAATCTGCTTAACAGCAAATAAAACATGAAATCGGGAGGGAAAACCAGTGAAGTAAATAAGAAAAACATGATGAAAATTTTGAATAAAGCCAAAGAAATTACTTGCTTCCAAAATTGCAATTCCCTTGTCATCCTCAAAATTCACCCACCATACTTCCGAATGCAAGAAAGGTAATCTTCAAATTGTAATTCAGCTTTAATTTCATTGCTACTAATAGAAATGTTATCACAGATATTAATAGAAATAAAGAGTCATGGGGAATGTGGTGGAATAAATGTTGAGTTGCTAATCAAAGGTCATGGTTCAAACCCAACATCTGTCTGTTTTTAAAATTTACATCAGGAAGTCCATTTGTTTAAGATGTAAAGCCTCAGAGACAGGGAATCCTTTTACTTTGGTCTGTAGAGCATCTGTGACTCAAATCCCATTGGACTGGCCTGGGGGGTTGGTTTGGCTTACTAACAGAAGTTAACATTCCTTTGATTAACTGTTATCTTATTTCTCTGGTTTATTTGAGATGAGACATCTAAGAGCATAAAATTAGAGGCTTAAATATTATTATTGTTATTAATTGTGTATATAATTTAAATGAAACCACATTGTGGGGGGAACGAAAGCAAGTTGATAGTCATTGTTAATTTCATTGGAGTACTGTTGATAAACTTCAGTAATAATGATTGGAGAATCTACATTTGAAAATGTACAGATTAGTTATTAGGTCAAAGATTTTCAATAAATATAGATGAGAGAGACCTGAGCTCTATAGGTAAATATCTATATTCCTAGTCTTTTAAGCGTTAACTACTTACTTCCAGAACACATATTACACTCATTCGTGAAATCCAAATATAAGTGTTTAGAAATAGGTGATTTGATGCAAAATTCAAAAAAATATTCTAAAACTTTAATCTTTCCTCTTTAAAATTTCAGGCACAAGACATTAAAAACTATTATCTAATGCTTTTATAGTTTTTTGGCAAGTACAATATTTGTTTTAAATCTAACATTATAGATATTTGGATGGGTGTCTCCTGATAGGATAGCCATCAGGGATATTTAATATGGAAGAAAGAAAGGTATATATTTCCAAACCTTAGGAAGTTCTTTTTGAAAGAAAAGTGAGACATTGTTTTGAAAGACAGGGAAAATGTTGTACTGGGAATTAGTTTATTTCCATGTGGTTGTTACATCATTTCATATCAACTTGATAAATAGAATGAAAGGGTGGAGTTTAGCCTGTCAACCAGGTCACAGTTTGATCATGCCTCCGTGGGTAGGACCTTTTCATGAGAATTCCAGAGCCGTCCTCTCTTCCTCCCTCAAGGTAGGCCACACTCTCTCTCTCTGCTCCACCTTCCTGTTAACAAGCCATATGAAGCCACACTGATGATATTCAGAGCCCTGGAGATGTGTCCACTGCCATTGGATCCACAGAACTTTCCACCCTGTGATCTACC
>PVJH01030879.1:0-12253 GCA_004026705.1 Nesogale talazaci
TTCCTCTCGCTCCCCATTGTTTATTCTTATATCTAACATAAATGTGTACCACCCCAGCATCTTCCCGGATGATCTATCCCACTCTCCCAGACCTCGTGGCCCCACTTGACATATCCGCGATCGTGTGCTCCCAAGAATGAATCAGGCCCATCTCATGATACAAATTTCTGTTGCGTGGGCTTCCTCGACCCTTCTACACCACAGCTCCCCTCCCCTGCCGCCAGCTTCAAGCCGGCTTAGAGAGCCTAGGCGGCCCTGGGCGCGTCGGCTGGACCAGTGCGGTTTCTCGGGGCTCTACCCTCCTCCGGGGCTCGCCAGTAAGAGATCAGATAAATTAGCCTTTGTTTGAGGCTTGGGTTGGGCGAGGCCGATCTCTGCCCTTCCCCCTTTTCCTGGCGGCTACCTCCTTGTGGAACAGCGTAGGGGTGGGGGGTTGGAGAGCCAAGTGAAGCCGCATTCCTGTGGGTGCCAGGCGGCTCCAGCGCTGAGCCACAGGGCCTGAGACACACACTGAGGAACCCGCAGACCTCGGTGCCCTTGATCTCGCTCTTGTTCTCTCCCTTCCGTCGGGGCTCCCACACGGGAGCCTGTCCAGCCACACTCAGATCCACCCAGGGCTCGGCGTCCGCAGAAGCTGGTAGACCCTCGCAAAGACGTAAGCAAGCAAGCGCACCCCCCTCTGGGTGATACCGGCCAGGCCAGGATCTCCCCGCCCAAGCCAAGCCTCTTGCTCCCGCCCCTTATCCCACAATCCTAGACGCGCCGGCTGGCCGCCTTTGGCGCCTTTGATCCCACCGGACGCCCCACGGCTCGAGGCGTCGCGGCCGCGCCGTCCCGGGAGTCACCCACAGCGCACTAGGGCCGGCCGCGCTCACTCGCTCGCCGGCTCCCAGTGCGCCCAGCGCTCCCTCTGGCCTTGACACCGCTTGGATCCCCGAGCTCCCCAGCCCCAGGCACGCAGGATGCCTGCTGGATTAGCACCCACCTCCCGCCCACCCCACCTCCGCACTTCCTTTTCTTAGCGGAGAGGAATCTTATGGGCTACCCAACTATTCCCCCTCCCGGCGCAGCCCACAACTCCTTGGATCGCACGACGCCCACTGGCCACTGGGGTCGCGCCAACCCAGAGCGCTGCAGCTCTCCCCGGAGGCACGCCCTGAGGGCAGACGCCCTCCAGCACCTCTGGGAAGTGCGCCACGCCGACGGATCCGCCTGTGGTCACCCCGCTCCTACCCCACGAAGCACCCCCTCCCACAGCCAGTGGGCGGAGGCTCCGGTCACCCGGAGTTTGGGGAGGGGGCGCTGTGGGCTGCCAAGAAGCCTGGGCCGGTGTTCACAAGTTGTCCGGGGCCCTAGCACCAAGTGCTTGGGGTTTTCAACGCCGGGCCCCATGCGGCGCACTTCGGGTCTCGAAAAGGGCACAAATAAGGGCGGCACACGTGGGATTGGTGAAATGTATTTTCGACGCCGGCCTGTCTTTCCCGTCCCGCCCGCGCCCTCCCCCTCGCCCTCACCCCCAGCGTTCTCTTTTGCCTCTGGCCGCCTACAGGTTCCGCAGAAGTGCTGGGCAGAAAGTATTGGGGGGAGTGGGGGCTGTCTTTTCAATCATCCAAGGCTGCCAGTTCTAACCTGTTTTATAGGTTCAACTAAAACCAAACAGATAGGAACTGGGGGTGGGACGCCATATACAATCTCTCTTTAAGGCATCCTGTTTCTGCTCACGTTTGCAGCATCTTATTTACTTCTGGTCCTGGGGAGCAGAAGAAGGATTGATGCCAAGTTTGCATGTATTATTGTCTGTTCCACATCCTATATCAAGATTTATATAAAACTGTGAAGTACCAGTCATGACCTTTTGCCACAGGAGGGGAAAGGGAGCTTCACAACAGCCCACCCCTTCCGAGTTTTAGTAAGGGTGCTCTGTGGAACACACACACGGTGGTTTTCTTTTTAAGAAAGGGGTGGGGCAAAGGGTGGTCAACAGTTTGCAAGTTATTTAGTATAATGTGTTCTTTCACCAAGGCAAGAAGACTAAAAACTGCCACTGGACGCTTATGTCTTATGATGGGGGGAGAGGGGTGGCAAAGAGGCAGGAGATGGACTCAACTTTTCAGGGCTCACTAATGGGGGAGCATTTCATTACAGCCCTTAAATTCAAGGGAGTTAGGCAGCCAGCTTGCGACCTTATGTGGTGGCCTTGGGTGGCCAGCTCCCCTGTCTGTGTGATGAGGGAGGAGGGAAAAGCATGCACTAGGAGTTGAAAAGCATGCCCAGGAAATTCTCTGTCCTGGGGCTGAGAGAATTAAGCTTGCAGGACATACAGCCTTTAGGTATCCCTGACCAAGAGGTGCCAGAAGAGGACTGTGGAGGTGTCCTAACCAGAGCAGGATTCACACTTCTTGAGGCAACAGCTTGAATTTCCAGGAAGCTTTCTTATCTCACCTTGGAACCAGAAGTCTCCCCAGCTCTGTTGTCTTTCCCTCTTCCTTCTCAGCCCCCTCTTTTTTAGCCCCCTCCCCCTATTCCTACAACTATTGTCTGGGAGAGGGAACTGTCCCATTGATGAGGTGTTTATGAAAACTGGACTTTCTGAAATCCAGAAAGAAGCCTGGCCCCAAAGAAGCAACTGGGTTGGTTTGTGTGGAGGCGGTGATTAATAAAAGTTAATGATGGGATTAAAACCGATAGCCAGTCTCGTCAAGTGAAGGAGGCCGCTTCCTAGCCCGCTTTATTTAATTAGCAGCAATTAACATGTTTTCTGTTAATATCCTTTAGGACTCTCCATGAGAGACATGGACACCAAGAGAGAGAAGGGAGATAGAGTGCAGGAACACTTCCCAAGCACCCAGGACATTCAGTTTTCCTCTGATGACAAAGAAGATTGCAAATTCATTTGAGAAACTGTTCATAAGCAAGTGACAGGCACTCGGATTTTGTGGAAACAATGGTGTATCTGATGAATGTTCTTCCCTTTGGGGAGGGGGGGCTTTAAAAGGAAGCAAACAACAACAGGGTAACGCTTGCTTTGAGAGTAAAAAAGACAGGCAGTTTTTTTTAAAAAAATAGAAGTGATTTCCGATGTGATGCAGCGGGAGCAGACAGGACCGCCGCCTTTGCAAACACCTCCCCGCCTGCACACATTGAAGATTTGGACACGTCATGCTTCAGACCACTGATTCGCTATTTTCTTAATTCCCGCTCTTCTTTTTCCATATGAATCAAACAGTCCTTTGTCCTTCAGAGTTTGATTTGATCGCTACTGTTCACATTTCACTTTTGTATTTTCCTCTTCCTATACCATTACTCATTGAGTGCCCCGTGAAATTACAATCGTACATTTTCAGCTCAGCAACCCATTTGCAGAGCAAAAATAGGGTCTAAATAATGGCTGAATTAGCCCTACTGGACAGTTTCAGATGTAACACTGTAATAATTATATTGCAGGCTGGATTAGGATGCTATTATCATAATCTGGACGTTTACAATTATCTGTAATTTGCAAAGATGCGCCAGGTCTTGATTACAGCAGTTTTTTTTTTTTGTATCACGCTAACCATCACTAAACAGTGACAGTAATAACAGCTAATTTTGCTGGCAATATAAGAGGTGCTGGGGTGTGCAAACAATTTCACACCTGGATGTGCTCACTCAACCAAGAATATAGAGAAAGAGCTTCTGCCCTGAGACTCAGAAAAATATTCTCCTCTGCTTCTGTTCAGTATAGATTTCTAGACCTTGAACATTGCTTAAGAACTATTCACTGAGGGTAAGTTTTTATTTCTTGTGTATGTCTAGGACAGTTCAGATTTCTTTCCCAATACTTTCAAAGCTTTGTGTGTTGCTGTTGTAATTTACCATGAACAACAAATTTGTCTTAGAGATTTTTCAATTCTGATGTTTTACCACCCTTTCTGGGTAAAAGGGCTGGGTTCTGGAGTCAGGGGGACTGTGAGGTGGTTGGAGTGGGATTTGTAAGAGCTCAATTTGTCTTTCTTGCTTTCTGTGGTGATGGTGTATTTGGTGTAGTTTGTGACTGGAGACTGAGGATGGGACCAGGTTACTTGTAAGATGTGGTGGGTGCGAAAGCTAAAGTTCTTTTGAAGAATTGCTCCTGGAAGCTAGCTGTAGGCGAATCCATTGAGGTCTTTCCCTCTGGTGATGGTTTTATGTTTGGGGGAGTCAAGAGAGAAAAGGGTCATTTGGAGGGGCTCTTTAGGTGTCACAGGTGTGTGGAAGGTGTCTGAATCCCTGGGCTGTGGAGCTTCTCCGACTTCCAGCTTACTCTTGGGGAAATTTTGATTTCCAGAATAGCTGACCTCTCAGAATCTCCAAGGCTGCTTTGCAGGACCTTTGCCTCTGGCTGGTTTGTGTCTCAGGACCCACATGCAACGGGAAGTGAGATGCCAAAGTGGACCATGCAAAGGATATTACTGCCTGCGGTTCCCAAAACGGACCGGGGACAGGACGGTGGGGTTAGAGGGCTGTGGGTGGCTGCGACAGCGCTGAGCCCAGCCAAGGAGTCAACGTTGCCAACCAGTTTGCTTCAGCCACCTCTCTAAGGACAATTCCTCACAGAAGTCTTGCTGTTCCATCTATAGATGACGCTGTTTCCTGACCCTGCAGACTTGCAGGCGGCTGTGATGTTAAGTGCAGGAGGCTAAGGAATCTTTGGCTCCCCAGCCCAGTGCAGAAAGGTCTTTCTCAGGCAGAGGGAACCTTTGGACTAAGTTGTGTCAAAAGATAATGAGATGCTTATTGGAGCAGAGGAGAAATCATTCTCTCCTCCCCCAGGCTTCCCCCCCCTCCCCCCACCTCCCCGGCCCAGCAGTCTTCTTTTTCAAAGTGGGAAATGAGGTCAGCACAAGGCTCTAAAACTCAGCAACCGTTGGGGGAATGTCTAACATAGTGAAGCTTAGTAGGCACCGTGACTGGGTGCTGCCTTTTTGCCTACTCCCCTCCTACTTTTCCCTCACTCGGGAATCTGTTTACTATAGGGTCAATACCTTCAGAGAAGTGAAATCTTAACCCTTAGGATTCAGGAGCGCCAGGGGAAGACCAGTTCCAAGGGTGGTTCTGGTAGGACCCCTAGGCAGAATTCAATTAAAATGTTGCTAAGACATCCTAGCCGAGGGATTACTTGGTACCCATCATGACAATCACCACCAATGTTAACATGCATTTGCTTGGGTTTCAGAATTCTACGCACTCACAGTGGTTTGGCATGTATTTGGTGGATTTTTTTTTAAAGAAAAATTAGTGTTGGTTTCGATGTATGGTAGCTTGTTCTCTAACGTCATTTGAATAATTCAGCAAAGCCCCACTACCAGCTGTACTCCTGCAGCCTCTTCCATTCTTTTCAGCATTATAATTTTGGTTAATTTTCAATTTTAGGTCCTACGTCTCTGCAATTTGTGTATGAATAACAGAATAATTTCCCTCTTTTGTTTCGCCTTTCCTGTTCCTGAATCTAAATAAAGATGGCTTTTTAGTATTAAAAGTGGAAGAAAATTACAGGTAATTATCTTTGACGGTAAAAACGCTGTAATCAGCGGGCTACATGAAAAATTACTCTAATTATGGCTGCATTTAAGAGAATGGAAAAAAAACCTTCTTGTGGATAAAAACCTTAAATTGTCCCCAATGTCTGCTTCAAATTGGATGGCACTGCAGCTGGAGGCTTTGTTCAGAATTGATCCTGGGGAGCTACGAACCCAAAGTTTCACAGTAGGAAGGGGGAAAAAAGAAAAGAAAACATTTTTCCTAATGTAACAATGCGAATGCTAGAAAATGACAAGACTGATCGGTTTTAAACCATTCTGAAGACTGACTGAGCGTGGAAGTTGCTCAACAAAAAAAGGAACGGGTATATTGGTAAGTAGTCTTTGCTTTGTGTCTAATTATAGTGACTGTCCTTTTGCACGACTGTATGTCGCTGTCATTATATGGAGCACTCTGAGTATCTCTATTGACTTCTGATAAATGGCTCAGTGGTTTCAAGGTTCATAATTTGAAGGATGCCCAGGTCTGTAGCCATTAATTCTCGCAGTATGGGGCTTCCTGCTTGTATGACGAAAGGACTTTTGATTTTCATTATTTCTGTGCTTTCCACAAGGTCGGAAGGATTTATTTCATCCAGGATAGTATATTTTATTACCTAGCTAATTTGCAAGAGGTTGCAAACATTAAGTAGCCAAAGCTGCTCATTTGTTGTTTATCTTTTATTCTGTCCTTTTGGGTTATTATAAAAATGTTTCTAAACAAAGGCAGACTGTATCACTGGGGTTTGGGAGTAGGGAAATGAGACTACTCACAGCACTGGGGACGATTGCATGTCTAGATTAGCCTGGAGAGAGGGCATACGGATGTTTTTTTAAAAATAGATAAAAGTGTAGAAATGACAACCGAATTTGCGGGTAAAAGAAACTGAAAAAAGACCCCAGGGAGATGTTAAAATATTAAAGAAAAGGGCTAATCGTGCAAACTGGCGTCTCTGCAGGCACTTGGTGTTTCTAGATAAGGCTTCCCATATTAGGAAATAGGACTTGTTTTAATGATAAAAAATATCATTGGAAGGGGGGGTGGAGAGAGAAAGAGGGAGAGAAACAGGCATACACATAGAAAAATATACAGGACACTCTCAGCATTTTGTGGCTTTTACTCCATATATGAAAGAAGACAAAAACATACAAAGTATATGTACAACTAAAATTCAACAATATATACAGAAATGTTTCTCAATATAAATGTCCCTATCAGCTTAGTGAATGCCACCAATTCACCTAGTAAAGGTGTCAAAGCAAAAGAATGGTGATTTTGGTTCGTTCCTCTCTCTGTCTTTCCTGATTCAAGTTCAGGGGTTGGGATTGGGGTTGGGAAAGAGTAGTTTTTAATCATCGCTTCTGCCCATTCTGTTTTGATAAAACATGCAGCATTCATTTTGTGGCAATACTCTCATCTTACAGCCAATTCCCCCTTTTTCTTTTGAAGAGGTCTGTTTATGAGCGCTCTGACTCTTCTTCTTTTTGGTCAGTTCTGAGATGGGTAAATAAAAACACAGGAGTCCGAAATGCTTCTTCATCAAGAAATGTCTTAAACTCATTAAAGAAGTAAAAACGCTGCCATGGTTGCGCAGATTCTTCTGGTTGGGGAAAAAAACGTCTGTTAAAAAAAGTCATTTTGATGGATACTCCCAAGGCGAAGAGGAGGAGGCTCGAGGCCTGGATTCGCAGGGGAAGGAGACACTGTCCTTACAGGGAGGGGTTTCTGGAGCACTGGCCACGGAAACCAGTCTCAGCCTCTCTTTCTCTGAGATGCAAGATCAATTCGTGAGGTTGCTCAAGGGAAAAGACGACTAGATTAGGTAAGATGGACAGGAAAGTATGAGGGGAAGGCGGAAGGGAAAGAAAGGAAAGGTGAGAAAGGGAATGGTGGGAAAGGAAGTGGGTGAGTAGATGGGGAAGAGAGAGAGAGAGAGAGAGAGAGAGCGTCCAGCCGGTCCCTCACCGCACACACACGAGTTCTCCGAGCCTGCTCCTTTGGCTCGGTTTGGCAGATGCAAGCAGGTCCCAGAGCCTCCTTGCCTTGTCCGGAAGTTTCCTAGGGCAGCGATCTCCCAGGCAGACTCACATCATCTGCGGCCGCTGCATGGTGTCCTGGTGTGGAGAGGAGTACCAGTGCGAATAGCCAGGCATGTAGCTGTTGGGCGGCATACTAACACCCTTGGCGGAGGCGGAAACGTCCCACACTGGGGGCAGTGCTGGCGAGCGGGGTGACAGGGCCGCCGAGCCCGGGAGGGGGTCGCTCTCATGCGGGTTACTGCCCTGCTTCAGCAGTTTCTTAAACTTAGACCGTTTGTTCTGAAACCATATCTTCACCTGTAAGGATATGTAGTTATCATTAGGCCCCAAACAAAAAATCATCTAACCCATCGAATGCCTTTAGCATCACTCTGGGCTTTGGAAGCAATATATAAAAAAAGAAAGAAAGAAAGAAAGAAAAACCCATCACAAAAGCGAACAAACCCTCAGGTCTCCGCCTCTCCCTACCTCTTTCTAGCCTCTTGCCCTTTCCTTCCTACTCACCACCCACCCCCACCCCCTTTTAGGCATCATGTCTGGATACCTAGTTGTTGTAATTTCGGGTTGGAAACAATAGTACAAATAAGAAGAAAAGAAGAAAAAGGTGAAGAGGAATGAGATGACTGAATAAGGTTCCAAGTCTAAGGGGGCATTTTGAAGTAGAGGCTTTTTTCTGGTCAACATCCGACCTACAACTGAATGCACCTCCTCTGATAATCTGATGCTTTTATGATGGCCAAACCCCAACGTTGACTGCTTGTCTGCATGTACAGGGATCAAATGACCCAGTGAGCAGATAAAACATTTAGAATCAAGCACCTTGCATATGTATTTATGCATATTGTTGGACTAGCCACCGTCTATCCAGGAAGCCAGTTTCCCCAGAAAAACACATCTACATAACCCTGCAGGGATACCTCCCTCCCTCCTTCTTAACTTTGTATATGGCCCAGTCAAACCGTGGTTAGCAAATGACAAAGTGGTTAGGGCAGTCAAGGGCTTCTGAGAATTAAATGAGAGTCAGAAACTTGAGGGAGAAGAGAAGTGAGGCCAACCTTCTGTATGTACTTTGTTTGAGGAAGGCAGTTTTCTACTGTGGCTTCCCTCATGGAGTAATACAAGTCACAATAGCAGGAATACCTTCATATTGCAACCCAACTATTTTAGCAACAATATGACAAGACAAAGTTGGCTGAAGAAGAGTTTAAGGAGCATCTGCCTTGAGGCACCACACAATCATGCCCCACACACCCCCAGCAACAGTCTCAGAAAATCTGAGGAGTACACACTCGAGTTAGAGGCTACCAACCAACCACCTCACGCCTCCTCAGCGTCCTAGTCTACCTGAGTAAACCCCTTCCCAAGAACACTGCAAAGTGTGCCCCACGTGGGTTTCAAACTCAAATGAATAGGACCAGAGAACTTCAGCAAGTGAATTTAACTGTGGTGTCACCTACTATAATTTGGGGAGCATTTCTCTTTGATTTTCCTTTCTGCCACTGCCCCAAAGACTTATTATGCTCCTGGGAGGAAACTTCATCTCCCTTTAACCATCTTCAGAAAACTCGCCTTCCTCATCCTAGGATGAGTTGTTTGGACCATAGTGCTTCAGTACAGCCCACTGGAGCCTGTGCCTACCTCTCCTTTTCCTTCCACTTCCATTCATTATTTTTCTTTGTATGCCAATGAGCTTAAATCCATGCTTACTCATTGGGCCTATGCAAAGATCCTTAGGAAATGTAGGTCTCATTCTGCCTCTGAGTCTGAACCCTTTCTCCCCTCTGTATGTTTGTTCTCTATAAGACCCAATTGAATTATGAGTTTGGTCATCAAGGTCAGCTAGGCTGGGTGGGGCTGCAGAGAGGGTTGGGAGGATGTGCAAACCAAATCCAGCATTTCATACCAAAGCATTTATTCCATACTGTGTTTTCCCGGGAAAGTACATAGCTGGAGCAGAGGCATTTGTCACTAAGCTTGTTCCGTGGTGGGTTGACTAGGCCAAACTCCCAGACTGGAGGCAGGGTCAGCATCTCAGGGAATTACCTGTGTTTGTGTCAGTCCTAAGGAAGCTGCCAGTTCAGCTCTCTCCGGAAGGGCCAGGTACTGAGTCTGCTGGAAGCGATGGTTTAAAGCCTGGAGCTGCAGGCTGGAATAAATGGTCCGAGGCTTCCGAATCTTTTTCCCTTTTCCATTGAACCTGATTTCCCCGTTTTCAATCACTGTGGTTTTTTGTTGATCTGTAAGCAAAGGATACAGAGGTGCAGTCACCCAAAAGGCCACAGCTATGACTGCGCTGCTCCCCTTGGCCTGGCCTACCCGTCTGTTTCCCCAAAGCCTTTTGAGGACTTCCTCCAAGCGTCCCTAGCGTCAGGGGTTTCTGCTGACCCCTGCCTCTAGCCCTCACAGTGTGCAGTGGCTGGATGGAGGGATCCCCTAAGACCTCTGGCAAACAGGGCGCTCTGCTGCAGCGGAGGCACCTCCAAGGCTCTCTGGGACTCGAGGCCCCGCGGGGTAGCTGCTGCTGCGAGCAGGCCCCTGACCTGCGGTTACAATGCCTTAATCTATGCCGAAATCACCGAGGTGTTTATACTGCCGCTTGACTTGATGTCACCAGCTTGGTGCACCAAGTCCTTCCAGTTAGAAATTGTTCAGTCGAGAGAGACCCAAACCTCAAAACACAACCAGCTGCTCAGATCAGCTCGGGAGCAGGGCCGCTCCTCATAAGGCAACTTTGACCCCCTCTGGTGCTTAGACCAGACCGCCCGCCCGCAGTTCAGTTTAGGCCTTCAAGAACAAAGGAGCAGCCAACCTAGTACCTGAAACCCTGAAAGAGGGGTGGCGTCAGGGAGGCCTGGTCAAGGATGGGGGCTGGGGACGCCTCAAATCCTGCAGTGAACAACCCAATTGTCACTAGTGTAGCAAGCACCCGAGGCCATGCCAGCTTCTCTCATCCACCAAGCCGAACGCCGGGTACAAAGCAGGCCCCTGGCAGCCCTGCCTGGGATGGGGAACAAAACACCCTCCCCAGGAAGGGTCCAGCCAGCTCCCGGGCTTGGCCAGCCCCAGCCGGCGCCCGGCGGGAGGAGGAAGGCAAAAGGCGCACGGATGGAGAGGGCTGGAGTGCGAAGTGCAGGTCAACTCCAGCGACGCGGCCAGCTCCAAGCCCGGGCCGCAGCCCGCGCGCGCGGTGCGCCGGAGGCGGGGGAGGGAGGCTGGCCTGGGCCGCCGAAGCTGGGGTCCCCGCCGCCGCCGCCGCCGCCGCCGCCGCCGCGGGAAGGGGCCGGGCCGGGTGAGGCCGGCAGGCAGGCGCCAGGCGAGCGGGCGCGCACGGGGGCCCGGCCGGGGGCGCGCCGGGCCGGCTGGGGGAGGGGGCCGGCGGAGGCCCGGCTTGGAGGAAGTGACTGGGAAGGGCGGGCGGGGTGGTGGGGGGGCCCGGCGGGAGGCGGGAGAAGCGAGCTGCCCCAGCGGCCTCTCACCTGTGTCGTCCCCTCGCGTCTGGGCGGCCGCGCTGCTGTTGTGGTAGGACTGGAGGTAAGGGCTGTGCTGCGAGTGGCTCATGTAGGGGTAGGCGGCGAGCGAGCGGTGGTTGTAGGAGTTGCCGCCGCCCGACGCGTAGGGCGAGCCGTGGTGGTGGTGCTGGTGGTGGTGGTGATGCGTGCCGGCCGCCGCCGCCGCCGCCGCCGCCGAGTGCAGGCAGTGCAGAGGGTAGTGCGCGCCTGCCATGGCCGGGGAGCTCTGCTGCGAGTGCGGCTGGGGCGGCGGCGGCGGCGGCGGCGGCGGCGGCTGGGGCTGCGGCTGCGGCTGCGGCTGCGGCTGCTGCTGTTGCTGCTGCTGCTGCTGTTGCTGCTGCTGTTGCTGCTGCTGCTGCTGCTGCTGCTGCCCGAACTCCATGAAGGCGGATTTGGACGAGTCCTGGCCTTCCAAACCGTCAGCCATCGTAGTCATGGTCATCATCAAAACTTTGGGGGCTGGAGAAAGCCTTCTCCCGGGTTTCCTCCACCCTCCCCCCCACTTGGCTCGCGCCGCTCACCCCTCTCGCAGCCACCTTAGCGCTTGGGATCCTTGCAAAAAAAAAAAATTAGAAAAATGAAAAAAAAAATTTAAGAGGGGGCGGAGGTGGTTCTCTCTCTCCCTCGCTCTTCTCTAATATATATATTTTTTAATATAAAGAGATATAGTGAGCGGGGCCTTGTTAACTCAAGGGAGGAGGAAGGGGGAGGGATGGGAGAGGAGAGGGGGGAGGGGGGACTCTGCTCTCCCCCCCTTTTGGTTCCCCCCTTGGATTTTTGGGGGCTGGTGCAGTTTAAGGCAGAGATTTTAAGGTGGATTCTGCGAAAGTTGCGCGTCTGCTTTCAGACTTGATGCAGACGCCACGAGTCGAATGGTTTGTCTCCAAAGGGCAGCGCCTCCCCATTGGTCAGTCGCCCCCTGACGTCACAGGCGCACGGCTTCTACTGGCGTGTGCGCGGCTGGCGGAGTTTCTTCTCCTACCTTCGGCAACTCCTATCCCAGCCGGGAGCCGCAGCCCAGGGCCGCTTTGCGAGGCGCCCGCCGCCGCCGCCGCCGCAGGCGAGGGAGGCGCTTGCGCCCCGCACCGGCAGTGGACGCTTTCCGCGGCAGCCCGCGCCCCCAATCCAGGACCTTCAGTTCTGATATCGCAGCCCTGGAACCGCCTA